>OMOT01033253.1:7564-19825 GCA_900312575.1 Acanthochaenus luetkenii
GACCACAGCCGCTCCAGCCCAGTCCTCGTCCTCATCCTCCACTTCCTCGCTCTCCCTGGCCTCTGTCACCACGCAGACCTCTGGCCTGGACGGTGCCTCACTGTCCCCCAGCAACAGCTACGAGGCCTCACCCCCGCCCCTCTACCCTCCCAGTGTGGGTGTGCAGAGGTCGTTCAGCTATGACATGATGGGAGAGGAGGATTGGGACCTGGAGGAGAAGGTGGAGGAGTACATGAGGTGAGAACGAGGGAGAGAGAGAGGACAGTGGAGCTTAATGTTGTCGGAGAGCGAGAGATGAATTAGGGCTATATGTGGACATCTTGAAGGCAAGACCAAAATATTGGTGGAAACTATTATAACATCAGATAATGACAGCGAATGTCCCCAGAGGTGCAGGCTTATTCTCCAGAATATTTAGTTGAATTAATTCAGGTCAGGTGTGTGGGGATGGCTGAATAAAGATAGGCATCAGTGAATAAGGTTAGATAAAGTGATGGCTGTTGTTTTAACTATTGTGTAATGGTCCTAATTCCATGCTGGCTTGTTGTTACAGGAGGGACAGCAACTTTGTGAAAGAAGAGATCAAAACCTTCCTCAACAATCGCAGGATCTCACAGGCAATAGTGGGCCAAGTCACAGGTGCTCTGCTTTCCCCGTCAGAATGTTTTTACCAAATCATTACATCCTACTCAACAGGGACAAGGATACTAGTAAAGTGTAACTACATATGCACCGGCACCAATTTTTCAGAACTGATATAAGTGCAGAGTACTTTATCAAGTAGATCTGCCCATACAAGTACTGATCCAAGTTATACTCCATTTGCAGTCATTCTTGCTGTCTAGTACTGGCCTATTATGAAACAGTCATATACAACATTTTTATAAATTGTGTTGATTTATTTGATCAACAATAAATCAAATTAAACATAAATATTAATGAAAATAATAAAATACAAACTAGGCCACATAACGGGCTACAGATATAGCTCCTAATTTTTTGTCTACACTGGTCAAACACAGCTTATTGATGGACTCTGAAAAACATCTTATTCAGAAAAGGTTAACCGATAAAGAACATTGTGGCAGATCTCTAAAGAATAGCTGTTATGTCTATTGACTTTCCAAATAGCAACATTTCAGCATTTTTACATGTAAGGAGAATTTTTTTATATTGCACCAGTGCGCATGTCACTAAGGTATCGGTATCGGGACAGCTTCTTGGGAACTGGCTCATTGCTGATCCCAATACCACAGATACTATTGGTGCATCGCTAAATAAAATGTCATTAATGTGTTAGAATAACATGCGTTTCCTCCACCATCTCCCTTTGACCCCCTTTGCGCCTCTTCTCATCCCACCCTGCAGGTATCAGTCAGAGTTACATCTCCCAGTGGTTGCTGCAGCAAGGCCTGGAGATGAGCGACTCCAAACGTAGAGCTTTTTACCGCTGGTACCTGCTGGAGAGAAATAACCCTGGTAAGACATAGAGCAGAGGTTGAGGGTTGTGGCAGTTATGGCAGTTAGATTGGGAATAGAGTCTTTCAGATGGAGTGTATGGTTGGACTATTACAGAGCAGAGGAGTGGGTTTAGGGATCACTACAGGGAGATTGGAAGTTGGACACAGAAAGACTAGGTCTGAGATTGAGTGCAGACTAGGGCCAGGATATTTAATGTTTGGTTAATGGATCATTGATTGAATGGTGTAGGAAAGAAGGCTGCAAGAAAAGGGATGATGTTTTTGTCTTAAGTGAGCGTGGACCACTGCTTGCTAACCTTCCCTTCATTCTGTCGTCCTCTTTCACCTCATCCTGTCTGTGTTTTGCATGGTAAACCCACCCACCTCACTCGTGCTCATTCCATCCTGATCCTTGAGGGCTGTGAGGTCAAGGAAGGACGAGACAAATCTATAATTTTAGAGGAAAGACAAATGATAAAGGTAGTCCTGTCACTGGAGATGCGAATCAATAATGTTAAGGCTTCTGGTTGGAAATTGAACTTTAGTGGATGAATGCGGTTTGTCTGTACAGGCTAGAGTAACAGCTTGGGTTGTTGTTGACCTCTCTGTGTCCTAGTGTACTGGGATGTGGCTACTTCAAAAGTTCTACATAAATGGGCAGTGATTTAAACGGCTACATTTTACCAAGTGTTTGCACATATGACAAACCCACAGGTTATAAGCCACGCCAAATATGGCCATCATTTTTGTTGGTTTGGGTCATGACAACATGCATTCACAACATATCTTATCTTGTATGAATATTGTTTTTTACATTATCGAGTATAAAATGATCAAAGCCAGTGATGTACCATTTGCTGTCCCTGCTTTCTCCCCTCATCTGAATCCTTCCTTTTTATTATTATTTTCATTCCCCACCCACCCAAGCTTTGCCATAGCTACTCTGTAGTTCTCAGCCCTGATCTTGGAGGTACTCTGGTGCTGGTTTTCATTCCTACATGGCTAACAAACAGGCTATTAACAATGGTACTAACAACAACCACTTTTCTCCGCAATGTTTCCAATCCAAGGTGGGCACATTACTCTGCTTACAATAAACAAAACGAATAAACTCCTTTTGGACCTGCCCATTGTAAACCTTAAAAGATAACACATTGCCCGTTGTTATATTTAAGGTAGCATTAGCAGTAAAATGTTCTTTTATCTGGCATATACATTGGAATGCGTTATAAGCAATTATGCATTTGGTTTTGAATTGATCATTAATAAAAAGTCACAAACAGGTCTACAGGAGTGTGCTAATTTAACCCAGAGCCACAGATGTAGAAGTTTTTAATGACACAAATATGGAACCATTGAAACTTTTAATCTCCAAACACGTTTGCCAAAACTCTTGTCTATAATCTAATCTATGGCTGTAGCCTGCCTGACCATTGATTTTGTCCTGACTGAAGGGCTGAGGTGGAGTGAAAGCCAGCACAGCCTGAGTCCCATGCCCAGGGCCAGGGGAGGGGACAGAGATGGGACGGTAGCAGGGGCAAGCGCCAGCCTCACCAACATCCTCCCCAACACCAACCCGGCCTGGGGCAGGCAGAGAGAACTGCTGATGCACTTGTTGCCGTGGTACACTGCAGCCACCAAGGCCCAGCCAGGTAACCATGCCTCGCTCTGGCCTCAGCAGCTTCCCTCAGAAGATACCTGCACATCAGCTGGCCTGCATGGCAGTTGCTCTGTAGCCACTCTTTCTTGGTCTAGGGACGCATCTCAATAGTCTTAAATGGCATTTCCCTCGCCAACAGAGATAAACTGGATAATTTTACACCTAATGATGAAAAGGATGCCACTCCATACTATTGAGATGGGTCCTCTTGTCATTGCCATAGTCAAAGCAGTCCAAACGGTCATCATTGGCGTCTTTGATCACAATAGCTTTGGACAGATAAATTCTCGCTTTCACCCTCTTCATCAGGTGCCACCTTGTCGATGCGTTCTTTGGTTAAGGAGGAACCTGATTGGAGAACGGGGATCATGGCTGGCGACAGGGGTGGGATGGTGGGCGGGCCTCTGAGGCTGCGCAGAGGAAGCAGGTTCACCTGGAGGAAGGAGTGCCAATCAATTATGGAGAGGTGAGCCAATCTTACTGCAAGGCTCAGGATAATGGTGAAAGAGACAATTATGCTGCGTTCATGTCATATGGTAAAAATGGTAGAAAGGAGCTCCTTACTTGAAAATACTGTTAGAATCAGCTTTTGGCTGGTAAATACTACTTGGGAACTTTAGGTTTTGACCCTGATTTCTCTGACATCCTGAATTCTGATATTGTACTGCCGTACAAAGGCAAACCGCAGTAACTACACTTTTGGTCAAAATTGAGTTAGGATCATATTTTTATCATACTTTTTACATTTATTTTGTGACATCTGGGCTGAACTCAGTAACTACAAAATCCAAGAGAAAACAAAGGCAGACTGCAGTATGTGAAGTTACTGCACTCTGCCTTGGTTTCACCACTCTAGCTGCAGTTCCTACGACTTCCAGCTTCATTATAACGGCCCTGTCCAGAGGAAAACTCGTGGTGGAACTTGCAGTAAAACGCAAATACCCAGATAATGGTAAGAAAACTAGCAAGCCAACACTAGACTTGGGACGGTGTACGGATTTAAAAACCGGTTTGATATGTTGCCCAATACCGGCTTACACCGGTAATATTGCTTGACATCAAAATAAATAGAATATGGCTCCAGCCTAGTGCAACAGGTGGGCTAAACGTTTTAGAAAATAAAAACTATTACATAGAAAAAATAAAAAGCCATTGGTATGAAAATAACTAATTGTGTCAAATGTCGGCTATGAAAAGTTGTAGAGCAAATTGTACACAAAACAAATAAATAGTTAAATGAATTAAATAGGCATACATTTGTCTCAGTACTCACACTTAGTGCAATCAGAATGTAAAATGCTATTTAAAGCCTGCATGCCACAGGTCCAGGTACCTCAGAGCATGCAAATCTTCTGATTCACAAGCATGTCCACTTGGTCCGGCTTCAGAAGAGATTTTAGGGGCGAAACAACCTTCTGCTGTACTGAACATTCTTTCTGACGGAGTGTTAGTCACACAAATACATAAAATACTACATTTGATAGCTGTGGAAAGCGGGCGTCGTTGATTTTCCACCAGTCGGGTCTGCATCAATATCAGTCTTGTACATTTCCAGCTTAGCGGCAACTTTCTCCTCAGTGGTTTTATTTATATGGAAGGCAGAGTAGTTTCTTCCGATGTAGCTGCTGCTGGTGTTAGCCTTGTTAGCTTTGCAAGGTCAACTGCTTGCTACAGCTTTGAATAAGACAACACGGCTTCCCCCTCCCTCGCTCCCCCGAAAGTGAAACTTAATCCCCAACCTTCATTTCTAACCAACTCTGCTCATGTAGCACACAGATGCAACTAGTACTATATATATATATATATAATATTATATTGATCACGTTGTATAGTAGTGCAATACAAATTAACCCATTAAATGTATTTTGTTTTAAAAGTCTTCCGTATTATCTCATAATAACAAATGGCGGTATAGTCTGTGTGTATAAAATGAAACCGGTGTCAGATCACAGACCGGATGACACAGGTAAAACCGGAAACCTGCCCAACCCTATTCTGATTCCTACCTGTTCCCATGGAGGCTTGCTTGTAAATCTTCTCTAGCTCCATAAATTTGAGTACATCTTTTGCTTTTAGCCCCTTTCTGACCCCTTACACCAGAGAGGAACTTCTGAACATCCGTGTTAACTCTGTCACAACGTTTGTACAGACTTTTACCCAACCTGTAGGTTGTATTGATTTGTTGGTTGGCGGTGCGGCAGCTCTCTATGGGACATTATGCAGGAAGAGACGCAGAGGAAAACGAGCCGGCGTGCTCATTAAACTGCGAAAGTGGGGATTTCTAACAGCGCTTCTAGCCATTCACCTAGCGAATGTCTGCTCCCTCAACAACAAGATGGATGAACTGCTGCTCCTCAACGGCAAAAACAGACTTTTCCACGTCCGCCGCCCTCTGCTTCACCGAGACCTGGCTCGGGGAACACATCCCGGGGAACCACTTTATCTGCCAGGCTTTCAGCTTGCGCGCAGACCGTGATATGGCGCTCTCTGGGAAGACGAGGGGTGGCGGTCTGTGTTTTTACATAAACAAAGGTTGGTGTACTGATGTTACGGTGTTGGAAAAATCATGCAGCCCTCAGCTAGATACTCTGTTTATAAATTGCAAACTCTTTTATTCCCCGCGGGAGGTTTCCTCATTCATCATGATGGCTGTATACATGCCACCACAGGCCTATGTCAGTGACGCTCAACAACAACTAGCTGACCAGATTATTGATATAGAGGAAAAACACCCAGACTCTGCTTATTATTCTTGGGGATTTTAACAGCGCAAATCTCAAACGTGAACTAACAAAATACAGTCGGCACATTAAGTGCCATACAAGAGGCAATAAAACACTAGACCACTGCTACACTGTATTAAAGGACGCCTATCGCTCTGTACCCCATGCAGCTTTGGAACTCTCCGATCACTGTATGGTCCATCTTATTCCATCCTACAAGCAGAAACTGAAATCTGCTAAGCCTGTAGTCAGAACTGTAAAGAGATGGACCCCTGATGCAAAGCAGGAACTACAGGCCTGCTTTGACTGTACTGACTGGAGTTTGTTTGAGGCTGCTGCTACAGACCTGAATGATCTTGCTGACACTGACATCGTACATAATCTTTTGTGAGAACATGTGTGTGCCGACCAAATCCTTTCGTAAATTCCCCAACAATAAACCCTGGTTCACTCCTAAACTTGGACCGCTACGTGAGGCCAAAGAGAGCCTACAGGAGCGGGGATTGATCCCTGTACAACCAGGCCAGGAACATGCTGACTAAAGAGGTCAAAGTAGCAAAACAATGCTACAAGGAAAAGCTGGAAAACAGGTTTTCTGCCAACAACCCATTGTCAGCATGGAGAGGACTGCAATAGACCACCAACTACAAGAGATTCAACTCGCAGAAGACCTCAACACTTTCTACTGCAGGTTTGAGAAGCCCTCACTCCCACCCCACCTCCCATGCCCAGCAGCCCCTCCTGTCACTCCCCCACCTGCACTGCGGACCTGTAAAGAGGACGCAAGAAATCCTGTTGGTAGAATTCAGTTCAGCCTTCAATATGATCATTCAGGGAAATCCTCTGTTCCAAATTCACCCAGCTGGATGTGCCAGCCTCCACCTGTCAGTGGATCATAATCTTCCTGACTGACAGGACACAGCAGTGTGCTCTCCTGGTTCACCCGGGACGTCGATGAGTCTGCATACAGACGGGAGGTTGAACAGCTGGCCCTCTGTTGTTGTCAGAACAACCTGGAGCTGAACAAGCTCAAAACAGTGGAGATGACAACAGACTTCAGGAGGACCCCCACACCCAATCACACACACACACACACAAAAAGGACAACGGACAGCCGGGTCCGCAGAGAAAATCATCGATGCCAACCTGGCCTCCATCAAATACTTGTATGCCTCCAGGGTGAAAAAACGGGCAGAAAAGATTATCACAGACCCATCCCACCCTGGTCATAACTTGTTCCAACTTCTCCCTAATGGCACACAGTACAGAATACCGTACACCAAAACTACCAGACATAAGAACAGTTTCTTCCCACAGGCCATGACTCTATTGAACACTAAACCTTGAAGCACTCCACCAGACATACACACCTTAATGTGAATGACGTTAACTGTGCAATAACAATAACTCAAATGTTTCGCTTTAAAACCGTGCAATATCTGACTTATAGTTTTGTTTACAATCCAGCGCACATATACTGCATAAAGACATTACATTTATTTATTTCTTATATACGTATTCTAATACACTTTACATTACACATATTATTGTACATAGCCGTTAATTGGTGTAAATGTAATCCTGTCAATGTGTTTGCCCTAGCTTTTTTCAGATTGTTTTGGTTTAGCCTGTATGCATACTTTCTGTCTTCTAAAATATGTCTGAAGATTCATCAAGAGGCAGCTGACATGGCTGGAAATCTGTGTCAACGTTGATTTGATGATTATTATAAAGTTGACGGCAGCAAAAACTACTCGCATATGATGCTGACTGACTGGAAATGCCATGTATGTCATTGCCGTCTTAATGACGTGAGATGACTGAAATCACTGATATTCTTTTCTGTTAGCCCAGTTTACACAGTAAATGTACATTTATTTGTATTCAACAATTGTATTTATAGTCTGATTCAAAAGCTGATTGCTTAATTGATTTTTACAATTTTACAGATAGATGGCTTTTCTGAATTGATATGACCATTATGTTATATTTTATTTTATAATCTGAATACAATAGAAATATATTTCATAATACCCAGCACCTGCCCTTCCTCTTTCTCCACAGCCACCCTATATCTTGTTAATGAACTAGCTATTTCATATTGGCTAAGCAGTACCACGATTATTTCAGCTGTACATTTAAAAATATTATATATAAATTAATATGTTGAAGCATTGAATACTGCTGAAATAGTTTTCAAACCATTTCCGTGAAACAGATTAAACAAGAAAATTGTACAAATACATGGAAGTTGGTAGTTACTGCACTTTGCCATTGCATAATCCATACAATTGCATAAGGTGGTACAAAGTTAAAGCGCAGTAACTACCAATATATATGCATTTGTAAAATGTTAGGGATCATAGGTCAAATTAATGGTCAGTGTTGATATATACAAACATTTACTTTATAACGATACTATACTTGAGGACATTATCGCTTGGATCAACTTTAAAGTCATTTTTCTCAGTTTCACTGCTTGCGTAGTTACTGAACTTTGGCTTTGTAGGGCAGTAATAGTATAGGACATATATCAAATGGGCAGTTTTCATCACCAAAGTAATTTTATAATCACAACTAAATTAGCATGACAAAATGCAACTACTGGCTAGAATTTTTCATGTGGTTGCCATTGCAATGTTTGATTTGTTGCAAAACATCAATGGATGTATCACTCACCAAGTCATGGAATTAGAAAATTGATAGTTCCAGGCCTAGAAAAGTGCTGAAAAAATCCCAGGATTAAAAATCCCAGGAAAAGTCATGGAAATTTGCTTCATACATATTTTCATGTCGTTCATTTACGCTAGGGCTGCTCGATATGACGATATATATCGTGGGACGATAAAAAAATGTCACGATCAATAAATCACGAGTGCCGTTACGACGCAAAGACACGGTCCTGGCCGATATACACTGTTGCGAGGAAGGGCTTCAGAGAACTAGTTACCATGGGTATATGGAGATTACCGAGCCAAAGTAGAAGAGGAGCTTCGCAGTTTGTCATTATGCTACAACAACGTGTGTGGACGAGCCGAACGACACAGCCGTACATGAGCTTGACAATGCACTTAATCAAAGAAGACTGGACACGGTGTAGTCGATGTTCACAGACGTCCTGTTTCCCAGAGGACCAATGATAGCCAACGGTCTAAGGGAAGCGTTCCAATCATGGGGATTCACCTGGTCTGTGTAACCACGGATAATGCGACTAACGACATCAGTGCACTGGTACTGAATGACTGGACACGGCTACTATGTTTTGGCCACCGTCTTCAACTAGCCTTTGGTGAGTGTCTTAACACAATGTAAAACTGTATTTAAATGTTAAATATAATAATAGCAACGTTAATATAAATAAATAATACATGTACAGTAAACATACTATATTGTGATATATATCATCGGGATATGAAATTACCCATATCGTGATGGAAGATTTTTTCCATATCGCACAGCCCTAATTTATGCTGAGGTTGAAATAATTTGTATTCTTTTAAATCATCCGAAGATGCCAGCCTGCTCTTTAGACGAATGTTCCTGATAGCCAGATTGCAACACAATTTCCTTGTGGTGAACGCAAATGTGCATATCTGTGCTCGTTCGGCTCCCCACTTCAAGAGTCTCACGTTGTCCAACCTGTCAAAGCAAAAGGCGTATATAATGTTATTTGATGAAAGCCTGAATCACTATTTACAGTCCAAACAGATGAATTTGCATGTAAGGCTATGGGATGGAGCCGAGGTGAAGACCAAATACATCTGCTCTGAGTTCCTGGGCCATTCATATGCCCTTGATATTGTTGGGAAAATAAGCGATCTGCTGTCAGAGATTGGAGTCAACAACCGCATCCAAATCTTTATGGAAGGCCCGAATGTGAACTGGAAAGAACTGGAGTGTGCAAAAGATGTGGGGAAAATCGATTTGTTTCCTGTGGGTTGCATATACTCAACGCCTTCAGAGATGGATGCAAATATACCTGTTGGAAAGTTGAGCACGCACTCTCCAGCATGTACTGGCTGTTCCACGATTGCCCTGCTCATATTTGGAAGGCATAAATGTTTACATTTGTTTTAAGCATTGCAGTAAAACGTAATTATATTTAGGCTTTTAAATGTGGAGTCTTATTACTAATTTTCAATTCTGTTAAGTCTTGGAGTAAAATGTAAATATATAAATAAATGTAATAGGTTAATTAGACACCTCATAAATTGATGATTAAAAATGATTGTATATATTTAATTGTAGAGCATTTGAACAACTTAAACATGTGAAAAATATAGTATTTTTCTGACCAGACCTTTATTTGTATGCTTTTTAATAGTTGTATAAACCTGTTTAAATGTTAAATTGTTTTTGTTGGTTTATGGTCAATTAGTTAGTTGCCAACTCGTTTTGTTAGAAAAGCGCAATATGTGCAATAGCTGAATGCTACTACCTACTAAAGCTCTTATTGATATGTGTCAGTGTTATGAAATGCCTTAAGGTATACTTTATGCTTTTGAATTCTCATTTTTAGTTTAAATACTACATTTTATCCTCACTTTTTCATGTATACACCGAGACGCAAAATGTTTGGTCATGGATATTTGGTTTAAAGTTATTGAAAAGTAATGGAAATCCATTAGTCAAAATTTGTATGAACCCTGCCAAGTGCATGTGTGTTAAGTGTGAAAAAGATTATCAGGAGTAACCAAAGTCTACAGAAAATTTTATCGTCCCATTTTGACAACTTCAAACAAGTGAACATGTTCAAAACTTGCATGTTGTTGCTTTCAACCATCAAGTTGTTTTGATGGTTATTTCCATATGACATGAATGCATCATTACGTGAGATACTTGTCAATTTATTTATTTGACAGGGACCGTGAACAACTTCTTAGCTGTGCCAGAGCTAATTTACATCTGTAGTACCTGGACAGGAAAAGGAGAATAACTTCACTGTTAAACAGGAAAATCAACACTTTAGCATAAAAAACACAATTATAAGACAGTACATATTCACTCTACTACAACAACATCATCAACAATAACATTTCACATCATTGAAAATCAACGCTGTAGTATAAAAACATGCATTTATGCGTGATGGGTACATGATTGGGTTGATTTTAACCACGATTTCATCTTGAATTTGAAATCAGTCACGCTACCGCACTCTCTTATATTGTTTTGTACTGAGCTGCAAAAGTTTGTTGCTCTAACCGAGAAGGCTGATATGCCAAACTCTGTTTGTCGTCCTAGTTGTCCCATTATCAGCGTGCAGCTATATGAACTCTTTCAATGGGGGAGGGGCCAGATCATTGATCACTTTGTACGCTAGACTAGCATCAGCAAGACACACAAAGCTGTCAAAGGTCAGGAGATTATACCTCTGAATGATCTTACAATGATGGTAACTTTATTTGTAATAAACAAAACATTTGGGTTTCGACTTCAGGGCATAAAAGTGGCAGGTTGTTAACATATAAACTGAATAAAAGAGGTCCTAGATTTGAGCCTTGCGGGACACCAACAGAGCAATCTGAAAATTATGAAGTCTTATTTCCAACTCTGGTACATTGTCTACACAGTTAGATAAAAGACTCCATCCATATGATTGCATCCACAGATACATTAAAATGGACAGTTTTGATAGAAGAACAATATGATTTACTGTATCAAATGCCTTTCTCAAGTCCAAGAATACAGCCCCTACAGCACTCCCAACTGTCTATATTTGATTTAGATTTTTTTAATAGAAGTGCCGTATTTTCCGCACTATAAGGCGCACTTAAAAGCCTATAATTTTCTCAAACCACGACAGTGCGCTTTATAATACGGTGCGCTTTATGTATGGATTAATTATGGTCCATGACTGACCTCGAAGCGATTTTGTGTGGTACACGGCGCTCACGGCGCTCTCAAAATGTTTTGGTAAACTACAAAGCCGCACCGCTAGCAGCATTACGGTAATGGGGGCGGAGTTACATACGTACTGGGCTTACTCTCCAGTGTGTGTTCGGGTCACAAAGGACAAAATGGCACCCAGTAAGAGACACGCGTACACCGCTGAGTTCAAGCTCAAGGCTATCAGCCACGCGGTTGAACATGGGAATAGGGCAGCTGCGAGAGAATTCACCATTAATGAATCAATGGTACGGAACTGGAGGAAGCAAGAAGATGACCTGCGCCAAATAAAGAAGACCAAACAGAGTTTCCGAGGGAACAAAGCGAGATGGCCACAGTTAGAGGACAAAATTGAACAGTGGGTTATCGAACAGAGAGCAGCAGCTAGAAGCGTCTCTACAGTCTCTATTCGACTGAAGGCAACAGCGTTAGCACGGGACATGAATATCGATGAATTTCGAGGTGGTCCTTCTTGGTGCTTTCGTTTTATGAATAGACGGCATCTCTCCATCCGCACACGGACTACCGT
>OMOT01033258.1:0-12932 GCA_900312575.1 Acanthochaenus luetkenii
TACCTACCTACCTTGTTGGCCAGCTTCTTGTTGAGCTCCTCACATACGGCCTCGTTCAGGTGCCTCTGGAAGTTCCATGGAGGAATCCTGACAGTGTCGACCATTTCCACCAGCACGAACATGACGGAGCTTAACGGTAACGGCTAACTACGTTGCCCGGTGTTATCAAACAACCCCCCCGGAAACGAGTTGACAGATTAACGGTTGGCGCGAGTCTGGCAACAACTTACCGGTGTTCAGTTTGAGTCGTTTCTTCTTCTTGTGGTTTTATTCTTTACTAAAAAAACGAAACATCCAAGTTTACGGTTCGCCATCTAACCAGGTGGATAAATCGACATTTCTTCACACGTGATTCGTTGCGACAGTGAAATCGTTTACGGCGTGTCGCACATTTAAAGGCACAGCGCACTTTTCTATTCGTTTTCTTTGGCGAACGCGTCGATTTGCAGTCGAACTACAATGACAATTGATCGGATGTTCTCGTCGGTCTGATAACAGGCTCTCATAAGTCCTGTTCATCAAGCAGGTCTTTTCATTCCGTCCACGTCAGAGCGGTTTTGTACCATGAAAGTATAAGATGCAGCCCGATCACTCGACCGTCGGCTATGTTGCCTTCAGGTGCTGTCGGAAATATTGCACATCCTCGGGTAAACACACGAACGACCCAACAAAGTGGTGGTTCGGGGGCGGACGGCATAGAGGCTGTGTCAACAATTAATGGTAAAAGTGACGACTTTTGCTGTTCATTCTGCTGCAGAAGCTCAAAGTAACTCTTTGGTTAACTTACAGGTTATATTTACGACTTGTGAAACGGGCTGTAGGAGCTTACGAGGAGCACTTGAAGGCAGCAAAATACTGTAGCAAATACTTCCTCAGCTGCTTCAAGCCTGGAAGTGGAACATCCACTGTAACACAAGGCAGTCAAGCAAACGAGCTAATCATGAATTCAGTACAGAACTAAGAAAAACACAAAAACAAAAACATCCACTTCAGAAATGGAACCTTTATTAATTTACCATTTATGTCGTACATGTTGGGATCTCATTTATGGAGTTGAAAGCTAAAACAATAGAGATGGAACTGATTAGAGGGGGATTTATCGCTATGAAATAACATGGCAAATCACAACAGCTGTTCATATTCGATCATTACATTTTCATTTGTTTGTTATATCTGAACAAACCACTCCTGTTAATGAAACACATCTTGAAGAACACATCGGAGAAAGCCTGACCAAACAGATCACACGGAGTACAAAATGACACATTGGGCACGCTAGAGGACAATGCCATTATGAATAACATCATTTGATTTGTCACTTTACAAAAGCGCGTCAGAAACTCAAAGACCTTAACCAGTGAATGCCAAAGTACTATCTTACAGTAGAAGCAATCTGCCCCACAAGCGCCTGTTGTGAATGTGTAGACAGGAAAGTTAATGTGTTGTTAAAGTCAGCAAATGTTTTTGAAGATGTTTCACAATGGACACCGCTTCTGGAGGGTGCTGCAGGAACCAATACCCTCTTCACATTCAAAACACTAAACGCACATGGTAGATTTTGAAATGTCAAATAAAAACGGGTAGACTGGTGCACAGTAACAAATGCAGGTTTTCGAACAAAACTATTAGGAGTGTTTTTTTTTTTTTTGTTTGAGCAATAATAGTCTGTCTCGTTTTTATATGTCATGTATTTTATTATATTTTCGTGAGACATCTTTGGCAATTACTGCAATAAACAGATCAGGAGTATTTGGAGTATTTCACCATCGAAGTGCTGGGCTTGACGAGAGGATAAAACTGTGTTTGTGATGATCCTGAAAGTGTTGAAAAATAGGTTTACGTGCTGAAACACCCTATATGCATGTAAATGTGTGTGTACATACATATATATACATACATACATACATACACACACAGACACTGTATATAATGAACAACTAATACTAAATGGAGTCATTTGTGTCTTAACCTTGGGCCACTGCTTTCAAGTCACCTCCGTCCCTGAAAACACTTTCAACACAACCAAAATCAAACACACTCCCTTTTCATTGACAAAGTACTAAGACAGCAGAATACCAACAACTTTTCAACAGGTACACTGCAGTACCAAGAGTCCCAAAACATTGAGTACAACTGACTGTTACAATCCAATATCTATGCTTCAAGCCTTTGACTGCAACCCACAATCCGCATGTCAAGTGGTTTGTGAAACAATTCGATTAGGGAAGGGGAGAGGAGAGGAATACGAAAACACTTGTTTGAGATTCAGTTTAACAAAGACAACGGATGGGAGGCTACATCATTACATTATGTTACAAGGGGTCACACACAGAGCAAAGGGCTCTGCATTTAGACAGGCAGCGTACAGCTTGTCTCTTGCCCTCTCTATTCCTTTATATATATGTTTTACTATACATGTACACACCCCTATACAAAGTGCAGCTATATATCACATCATTTACATGCAGATCCAAACTTAGTGACTTAAATACATGGGGACTTGCCTTAGGAACTATGGCTAATTGTTAATCCAAAGAACCAGCTGTTACTTCTGCAACAGCAAAATGGAGAATAGACAGAACAGATAGATCTATAGACTTTCTGCATGATGAGGTGATCAAAACACAGACCAAACAGCACTTAAATAAAACGTAGCTGCAACATCCACAAACCCAGAGAAATGTAACCACACCATTCAAGTGGCACAATCTAGATACATCAAGGCAAGACTCTAGACCAAACTTAATACCAGAATGAGCTTGAATCTTTTAACTTTGTACTGTCAAATTCAAATCTATCGATAATGAATACAATCTCTTGTATGATGTCAGTCATGTAGTCGTACACACAATGGAGTTGGATGCTAAGGAGTGACATGTTTGCAGAGGATAAAGAAAGCATGGCAAAGCACACCTTAAACTACTTCCCCCACACTATGAAGTGCTAGTGTACAGGTGTCTGGACATTAAATTGTGCGTTAGTTTCTGTAAGAGGACAGCAGGCCTTCCCGTGCCATTGAGGGCCAAACCCCAACCTGAAAAACATATTCAGTCCCATTAAAGCTGCACTTTGGCCACGTTGCACGCAGCTCCAAATGGCAGCGAGCGGTAACTGAGAAATGTGAAATTCAAGATCCAGAATTAATCTTAACATGAGGTCAGTGAACTGCACACAGCATCTTCATATTCACCAACCAGACCGGCATGTGACGCTTTACTCCAAATGATACCAAAGGGACAACAGAGGCAAGATCTAATGATTTAATGTTGTCGCGTCCAGCTGGACGGAGCGCTCACTCGCTGCCGTTTAGGGGACAATTTGTATTTCACTCTGAAGTTTCAATTTTCCACAGAGAAGATTTCCAGGGTCCTTACACAACACCCGAATTTCATTTGGACAAACCTACAATGTCTCAATTAACAGGAATGGGACGCTCTTCTCTGCTGCAGCCCCACTTTTTGATTTAGGCTAATAAGTAGGGGTGGGAATCGGTAGTGATGTCACGATCTGATTCGATTTGATTCTTAGGGTCACGATTCGATTTCAGAATTGACTTTCGATTATTGACGATTAGATTTTAAATGACTTATCCACCATTTGACAACAGTAACCCATTAAATACACCCCAAGTGCAAAATGATGGCACCATGATTAAAAAACACTGAAAGCCTTCATGGCTTACCTAGCAGGGTCTGCTTCTGTTCCAGGGCTGTGACTCGTGGTGGTGCTGCGATGAAAGAAGCTAGTGATGCGCCTGACTCTACCGATCAGTCGGGCTACTGAGGGCAACTTCAAGGCTCGCTGGCAGGCCAGGTTGAGGGTGTGTGCGTAACACCTCATATGTAGAAAGATCCCCAGCTGCGCAGCAACGGACATGTTTACTGTGTTGTCGGCAGGGTCCCAAATTAACTTTTTAGCTCACAGCCAAATGTCTGGTACCAAACAAACAGTACCAGTCAACATTTGGAAACACCTGCTTACACCAGTTTATTCATGATTAAAAATGCTTTAAACTGTATACAATTGTCTATGGACAATTTCTATTTCATTATATATGTGTACTTATATACGCAGATAATCATAAGTGAATTGCATTCAAAAGTTTCATTTTGTAATGAAAATGGAAAGCTCATTGGGAGAGGGGTGGTGCATTGTTTTATTTTAATATATTGGTACATACTGGTGTTCATGGTGACATCTATCTTAACAGATGCTCCAGGACCTGTAGAATCTTTCATATCAAAATAAATAAATAGACCACCCACCATATTTAAAAATGCATGGCGCCTAATCCTACATAAATGTCACCACATGCAGTACCAAACATTTTTTTAAACCTTTGAATGCACTTCACTTATGATTATCTGCTTATATAAGTACACATATGAAATAGGAAGTGTTTATATACACGTTTATACCGTTTCAAGAATTTTTTATAATAAAAAACTGGCTTAAGCAGGTGTTTCCAAACTTTGGACTGGTACTGTATATACACAGTGTTTTTGTGTTGCGTATCATACATACATTTAATCTGCATAATAACACATTATGGTAGTGAATAAAAACTGTGGTCAGAGCAGTTTGTAAGTGAAAAAGATTTGCATTGATAATAGAGTAGGACAGTGCAACAGTGCCTGTCGCTTTAAGAGTGTTTCATTCTGGGTAGTGAGAGCAGCCATGTGTGTTTTTCTACATGCAGAAAAACGTTACTGCAAAAAAAGTGAAGACTGAAAATAATCGATTTGGGGGAATTTGTGAATCGATCGATAATCGTAGACAATAGAATCGCGATTCTTACAAGAATCGATTTTTCCCCACCACCTCTACTAATAAGACAGGTGTGCTTGCCTTGTGCAGCTTTAATGTCTAGCGATACAAAACACATTATAGCCTATTTCACCAAAAACATGTCAGGTTGTGGTTTGGACCGAGTGAGCCAGCCTGAGGACCTGGCGAAAGCACAAAGAGAAGGGCAGGACAAGCAAAGAGGGACAGACAGATGGGAACGCAGACCGATGTTGACCTGATAGGAACAGTCATGCATCACACAGTCACACAAAGGACAAATACGAATGGAGGGAAAATATGGCAAGACTAGCACTAACACAATAGCAGTTTGTTGTCCTACCCACAGAGACACAACCACACAGAAGAGGTGTTCACACAATGAGATGTTACATCACGCAACAGCCCAAAAAAAGAGAGTGAGACAGAAACAGGGCGCATGGGAAGAGCAGCAGGGAGTGGAGTGTACGGTAAGCCAGCTTATTTAACTCTGGATGGAGTGGAAACAACTGAGACAAACACTGACAGCGAAAGAAGAAGAGGAGTGTGTGCTGAATGGGATGCTGCGTGTGTCTGTGTATGAAGGAGTCAGCTGAATTCTATGGGTTTATCATTGAGCAATAAATAAGCTTGACAAATACGGAGTGCTGACAATATGAACAATGCTGCCTAGAACAGACACGCACTGCTAATCTCGTCACACAGCGATGCCTGTGATTATGCATGTTTGTGCGTGTAGTTCTGTCTGCCAACCAGGAGTACTTTCACCGCAACCTTGTCTGTGTGTGCGCACGTGTATGTGTGTATGTGTTTGCGCGTTTTTCATCAGTACAGCGACCTTGTGTATGTGTATGCGTGGGTATGTGTGTGTCTCATTGGCCCCTTCAGGCCCCGCCTCCCTTCTCTCCAACAATTACTGGATCTCCTTCATCCTGTTGAGGGCGGAGCCGGCCTGGAACCACTCAATCTGCGTCTCATTGAAGGTGTGGTTTAGAGAAATGGACTCTGTGCTGCCATCGATGTGCTTGACCACCGCCGCCAAGGCCTATAGGAGGAAACAGGAGGCAAGCAGAAATGATTTCTGGACCATTTATTCCATGTTCCTTCACTCCTTATTTTGCTCAAGCCTTATAGTATACAAAACACCACTGGAACTTTGGTGGTCCACCTTTGGAAAGGTGAAACCAAGGTGGAAATAATTTTGAACGTTTACATTTAGCTTTTGGATAATGTTAGGTGAGGTTAGGCTGTACTTTAATTCATGCTTGATTAATGGTGAAAATTGCTCACCTTGCCGGGAGCAAGGGATTTGAGTCCTGTGATGGAAATCTTGTCATCGGGGCGGATTTTGTCATAGTCGCTGGGGTTGGTGAAAGTCAGAGGCAGCATGCCCTGTTTCTTCAGGTTAGTCTCTGTGATAAGGAAGAGAAAAGAATGTCAAGAGGGAGGAAAAACAAGAGATGTGAGAAAAAGAGGGAATAAGGAAGAAAGGGTAAGATATTGGCTCACATTGTACTTCCATTTTGTAAACAGAGAAGGGCTCTCTACCTCAGTGGAGCGGATCTATTACATAGCAACACAAGGTCATGAAGAACAATGCACACATTCTGTGTCCATGAGTGTGTGTCAGGATGTCTCATGATGAATTTGCTGTTCCCGCTCCACAAAATCCATGTAGCAGAAATTCTATTTCCTCAAGACCACGTGATGTTGAAAGCTTCAAACTGTATCCATCAACTACACAACATCTCTTTGTTGGGTACCAAACTTGTCTATTTAAAAGGTCTGCAGGTGCTAAGGAAATCCTTTCAGTCATTTGAGAGACTTTCCTCAAACACTACCAGACAGGCCTTCGTCTACATAGAGGGCTACTTACTCATATCCAGCCCTCGTATACGCAACGAAAGTGCATGTGGCACTTAGTGAACAGGAACCATAAATTGGAGACACTCTGAGACACTGCTGGAGACATCATCAAGCAATACTGTCCATGCGGCGGGCTGAAAAATCATCAGTTTACTACAGAGATGATGTTTTGCCTCTGCCTTTCGCAAAAAAAGGAATGTGATTTTAACTATTTGAGAGTTAGCATGATAAAGTCGTGCATGTCTCCAGTGATGCCAGAATGTCTCCAAACTGTGTTCAGCAATGTACACGTGACATATTGAATTGGGTTGCGTATTCTTCATCTCAGTGCCCTGAAACTTACCGTGGATCCTGGCAAAGCTCTTGACGATGATGGCGCGTCCTCCCAGGTGCCGGGGCTCCAGGGCGGCGTGCTCTCTGCTGGATCCCTCTCCGTAGTTATCGTCTCCCACCACCACCCAGTTCACTCCGTTAGCCTGGGGAGATGAGACCATGAGACAAAGATGTATGGCAACGGGTGTCACGCTGAGAACAGAGCAGACCAAAACATCAGACACACATTTACATGATTATGGCTAGAATGATAATCCCCCAAAAATTATTCTACATATTTTGGTCAGAATTATAAATCATGATTATTAGTCACAATGATTCGGGGAACTTAATTATTGTATTGCACTTTGTGCGTTATATCAACATATGCAACTATGGTAACTTAGTATTCTAAATGAAATGATATTAAATAAAATGGCTTAATAACATGGACTAAACTGGAATCGTGATATACGATTATACATGTTTAGATACACTGGGCAACTTTGCACGCTAGCCGCTCAAAAATGGTTGTGAGAGGTAACTAAGAAAAACGGAAACTTCAATGCTCAAAAATCATGTGATGTGAATTAGAAAACTGCACACTCATTTTTATCAACCCGTCACTGATCGCTTTATACCAAAGGATAGCAAAGGGGACAAGAGGGGAAAAAGAGGTGAGTTCAACTTTCTGTGGCCGGAGCGCTCACTCACTTAGGACTCACTGTCACTTAGGAGACGGTTTAGATTCGTCACTTCCTACGAGCGTAAAGTGACTATACCCAACACCCGAATTTCATTATGGCAAATCCACAGGAGCTCAATCTGATTTGGGCTGATAAGACAGGTGTACTTTTACATAACAATCTTGCCTAAAGTGGCTTTACTTGTAAGGCACTAACACATTGCATGCTACAAAATCTGTGCGCAATTTTAAGTCAATGTGTCACCAAAATATTTTGAAATAAACTAACAAACCAAAGACAAAGTGCCCAGTCAGACTCACCTTGTAGTGGCGGGCCACATCAGGCACACCACCGTACTCTCCTGTCAGCTGGTTCTTGATCTTATTGACGGCTTCATTCTCGATGTTCACAGCACCAATCAGCAGATTGTTGGAGATGTTGTCAAGGTGACCACGGAATTTCAGCCAGGGCCCGGCAGCACTGATGTGATCGGTGGTGCACTTGCCCTTCACCTACAGCAGCGGAGGAATAGCAGCAGGAGACACAGGAAAAAAGGTCAAATAAATCAAACAAAGGCGATCTACCATTAGTACCTTATTGTTCAGTGGTATTCCGGTCACTTTTGTGCAAAAGCTTTTGAAAAACAGCACAAACACCCAGAAAGACCTTCTCCATTAGTAGGCCTATATCAATTTTCCACCTTGTATAACAATTATTCCCATTCCCCCTTTAACCAAAGCAGTCAGTATTACCCAGGCTACTCTGAATTGGGAATACTTCCAAAAGACAGGTAAAAGAGTGCATGTGTTTTAACCCCTATTTAGACAGGTTGGGACGGTGCAGTTGTCCTCCTCATAGTCCTGCCACTACTTCTCCCTGACTTGCACATCCACAACTTAATTCCTTTCCTCTGTTCCTCCTCGTCCCCAGTCAGCCATTCCCTCCCATCCATCCTTTCCTCACCTTGATGAGGATCCTCATTTCCTCCAGGTCTTCCCCATGCCACCTGTCGAAGGGCTCCAGCAGCTGCAGACGGTTGCTGGTGGGGCTCACATCCACCTGAGCAGCATCAGATCAGGAAGTGTTTCAAACCAAACAGGTTCATCATAAAGCACATTTCAAAAGGATAATGAGGCAGTCAACTTCCAGATTAAAGATAATTTCATTGAACCAAACAACCCTATCCGTTGCTAAACAAGCTTTCATCAGGCTGTCAGTTTACACTTGCATATCCTTTCATATACAGATGCATACTCTTACTTGGCTTGCAGTCAATTTACCATGTCATCAGTCTGTAATTGTTTTCTTGACCTCCTTTCTGGATTGTAAAATGTCAATATCTTAAACATGAAATCACCTTGACTGAGCTGGCCTCGGCCGGTGGGTGCTGGTAGGTGTCCTGGCCAGGGTCGAAGTCCCTGGTGGGGAGCTCATCACCGGTCGGGGGCTCCAGCTTGAACTTCTCTCCGTTGGCGGCGGTCAGGTAATCAGTCTCAGGGTTGAAGTCGAGGGTACCGGCAATGGCCATGGCGGTGACAATCTACATTACATTACAGCCATTTAGCCAACAGTAACAGTAGGATTAGTTTAAATTCCTAGATCGCCAACATTACAAGCAACCACAGAGAAGTGTGCAAGCATCAAAGCCTCTGATAATCTGAGGAATAAAGAACAGAGGGTGGATCTGATTGTAACGATAAGCTAACAGTAGAACATTTTTCTAGTTCACTGCCATACTCCTTACCTCAGGGGAGGTGACGAAAGCATGGGTGGCCGGGTTAGCATCATTCCTACCAGTGAAGTTCCTGTTGTAGGACGTGACAATAGTATTCTTCTCTCCTTTTTTCACATCCTTCCTGAAGAAGGTAAAAACATGGAGCTGGTTAGTCAGGTGTGTAATGTTTAGTGTACATCACTCAGAGGAATTTTCTGTTTCATCAACAGGCTTTACTCAGCCCTTATACTCTGTGCAGAGAACGAGGTGCATACCTGTCCCACTGTCCGATGCAGGGTCCACAAGCATTGGCAAGAACCACTCCTCCAACATCACGCAGGATCTTAGACTGGAAGACGGACAATACAAATCCCAAGAAATCATTTCCAGGATCTTTCAATGACCCACAATGTAGAGATATGAAAAAAATAATATAGTAGAAGGCCATGGTTGTAGAAATAGTGTAAAGTGCCACTACATATTTTCCAGGAGGTTACTCGTCTTACAATACAACTCCAAAGGAATTCATTTTAGAGCCAGTTCAACAACAGTCAAAAACCATAAGGTTTTTATGGTGAAACTGCTGAAATACATTTTTTACAAGGGCTTTAATTAATGAATACTTGGAGGTCGCTTGGCACACTATCCTTTCAGTTCATCTATAATCTACAAGTGCACAAAATAAATAGTTTTATTTATTTGGTTATTGGAGGCAACTAGTCTTTCAATACAACTCCCCAAAATATACATTTAGAGACAGTTCATAACCCACTTAAAGACTGGTAAGCTCCCACAGTAAGGTTTCCTGCTGGAAAAAAAAGAAGAAGACTAGGACAAACTACCCAGTACAATAGGTCACTGGTCATATTTGAGTTTCAGTGTTATTGAGATTCTGACTCACATATCCATCCCTCTCGATAGTGGCACGGATCTGTTCAGATCCAGGGGTGACTGTGAACTGAGCCTTGCACTTAAGGCCCTTATCCAGAGCCTGCTTGGCCAGAGAGGCTGCTCTGCCCATGTCCTCATAGCTTGAGTTGGTGCAGCTGCCAATCAGACCTGCCGAGGTCACAACAGACCAGCAAGAGTCAGGTTACATGGTTGTAAGAAGAGAACGAAATGACGGAGATAGAACTACCCACCCCCCCAAAAAAAAGAAAAAAAGAATACTACTTATTCCTATTGAAGGTGTAGCTCATAAAGACTGCGATATATGGTTGGTTTGACTACTGTTGACAAAATGTACCTATTGTAAGTCGCTTTGGACAAAAGAGTCTGCTAAATGCTGTAATGTAATGTACTCATCTAATTGTAATAACACCACTTGTATATAAAAGGGGAGGAAAATAGTCGTGAAGAAGTCACCAAAAGACCAGCAAGAGCCAGATTATACAGCTTGAATATTGTAATTATATTTTACTCATATTGTCAGAATGGAATTATACTCTATTCTGTACACATTCTGGGAATATGTCACTTTGGAAGACCATCGGCTAGATGACAGAATTGTAATGTAAACTGATCGTATCTGGTCAATAACACAGCTTGTAGAAACAAAGAACAAAATATCACATTTCATGACAAAGCATTACAGATACACTGGTAACTAAATACGGCTGTGTTACAGATACTGACCAACTTTAACCTCCAGGGGCCAGCCGCTCTTCTTAGCTATGGCCCCAATCTCAGACACAGGATGGGCCAAGTCAGGGGTGAAAGGCCCGTTGATGTGAGGCTTCAGCTGTCAGAGGAGGAGGGGAAACAAGGCATTTAGCAGGGACAATCATAATGTGGGACAACGGTAATGTGGGACCTGGGTGTGCACACTGTAAAATATTGTTTGGTGAATATGAAAACATTGACCAGAGGAACAACAAAAGAAGCACTTGAGCAGCCTCATGTCCCACCATAATCACCATACTTCTCTTCACATAACACATGGGTGGTATTAATATGAACTCTGTATCTTAAAGCATTAAGGGGTTATAGTAGTTTCAAGAAACGTTTTTCTTCATTAATATGCAAATCTATACAGATAATCTACTCCATAGGGAGAACCTGTTGTGTAAGTATGAAGTTTGGAGTTTCTATCATGTGTGGTTCTTGAGTTATTGTGTTCACAAGAATGTGTCTACCCAAAGATAGACAGATGCCACCATGACGACATAATGTCCCCCATGCCATGTACCATGGTGGCGGGACATGACAATAAGACGTTTCAGGTTATATTATTAATGTCAGGAAAGTAAGCCTGAGTGTTTACTCACCTCGCTCAGGTTAATCTCAATGACCTGGTCGTATTCACAGCCCTTATCTGGGACCAAGTCATCCTGGAACTCATGAGCCACGGAGGCAATCTCTGAGAGGGAGTGAAGGAGAAAAAAGAAAATAAGATGGGAGACAGAATGAATGACTACTAAACATTATGGAGACTAATGCTTAATGTTATCAGACAAAAAGTTGAAGTAGGGTTTAGACTAAAGTCGCCAATGGTCAATGTTTTGTTTCACGCAAAAAAGATTCTGTGTTTCCCCCAGAATGTTATTCTTTTCAGGGTGGAAAAGCCTCTGAAACACATTTAGTCCATTATGCGTTACTAAAACTCCATTGAAAATCAAATTTAATTGCACGTTTTAAAACAGACCAATATATCGGCAAACCGATGTATCGTCTAACACTAGTATAGATATTGGTGCTATGCATAATTATAAAGTCTTAATAGTGTACATATGCATTTCCTTGAGCAGTTGCCATCGCATAAAGTCATCCATCTGTATTGGTTTCAGTTTTAGTATCACATGGGCTCAATGCTGTTTCAAGGGCCTTCCACCCCTCCAAGAAACCTTTTTTTTTTTTTGGTGTGCAATCTGTGGCTCAATAGATAGCCTGGAGAGAAGGTTTCATGGTCTCTGGTTGTCCAGTACTGACCTGTACGGCCAGTTTTCTCCAAGTAGGTTCGCATGCGGTGATTGTAGGGGAACACAGAGGTGGTGGCTCCAATCTCAGCTCCCATATTACAGATAGTGGCCATACCTGGAAAATGAAGGAACATGTGATTTAAGCCTAAGAGCAAACTTTATCGCACCAAACTCACAGAATTCTGGAATTATTGTCCACTGTCCCTAATCTAAGGAAACATGGGGCTTGAAGCTCTCCGTATTCTTCCCTTTACACATATTGAGTTGAGTTGGCGCCGCCGAGTGCGGCCGCCTGTTGCAGTAGCTCCCGCTCGTAGTGCTACCTCTTAGCTTATCTCTTAGCCTTGCGCTTATATCTTACTTTCGTTTTTCCTTGGACACTTAAACGTACCACCTAACAACATTTACGGACTTATTTTCTACACCTGAACCCACCAAACAAAGATGGTTTATTACAGTCGAGATTACCAACTCTTGCTAAAGACTACGGCATCAGCCCCGTCGGCAGGAATACCGACGGAGATACGCAAACACAGACGGGGAACGAGAGCCGGCCGGAAGACGAAGGAGAGGAATAGGAGGTTCAAACCCTGCCTTCCGTCGGTGGTAATGGGGAACGTGAGGTCGCTGGCCAACAAGACGGACGAACTC
>OMOT01033267.1:0-12974 GCA_900312575.1 Acanthochaenus luetkenii
TTTCTCCTAAAAAGATTTAGTGCTGCCAGGTTTCCATTCCAAATTCTATACTATTTATTTTTGATACCGTCATTGTCTGCCTTTCAAGAAAATATATGGGAATTACGTCCGTTGGCAAGCGAAATGCCAATGTTGCTTCAATAAAAGGACTCCTTTTGTGGACAGTCAACACACTGAGGAACGAGGAAGCAGCACTATATGCGCCACAGAGTCAGTGGGCAAGCCGGAGAGACGTGCATGCGTAAAGATACGCGGTGAGTTAGTGGATTTACACAGTGAAGTCAGTCTGTCTATGCGTGAGTGAAAGATGTGCTGTGTGAAGGAGCACATCTGAGGGAGGGAGGACAAGATGAGTGACCCTGCATTGCTGATCCTGGCCAGACCACTTTCTATAAACCCATCGCTGTTTTGGGGGGTTTGAGTAAGAGAGCAATAGGGAGGACCTCTGCAGTTCAGTCTTCGGCCCATTTAAAAGTCTCAGTGTTTACACGGTGTGTTTACGAGAGACGCTTTTACAGAATGTGTATCAACGATCTGCTCTCGGATAAATATTATTTTTCCACTGTAGAGGTGGCCGCTTTGTTATTTTCAACATTTATTCAAAGGCTAGTTCTGTGAGGCGATGAGCATTTTGATGTCTGAGTGCGTATGAGGTAAGCCCCTCAATGTGGTTGGTGCGAAGGGAGTCCAGCTGCTATGTGGGGGTTAAGAAGAAAATGGATTATGGAGGGCTAGGTTGAGAGCTTAGGTTTTGGTTTTCATTGGTGCGCATTGTACTTATTTGCTGTAGTGGTGCTGTGTGTGCCTCCTTTATGTCCTGCTGTGCCCCCACCCCCTGTCGTAGTGCCCTTGAGCAAGACACCCAACCCCAAATTGCTCCCGTTGAGCAAGTTGGCACCTTGCATGGCTGCCTCTGCCAACGGTATGATGAGATGTAAGTCGCTTTGGATAAAAGCGTCTGCTGAATGCCGTAATGTAAAAGGGTTGCAGTGTATTATTGGAAGCCAATGACACCGGGAGACTACAGGGGCTAAGAGGGTTACTTTTTACATCAACACCGTCATTAGAGGTGACTGGATCAGCACTATGTGCGGGTGTACGCTCAAGCACGCATGTGTCCGTGTAAGAAGCCTTACAAAGGGGGAACCTGTGAATGGATCATCAGCCTGTGTGTGTCCTCACACCTCCTAATGGTTGGGAGGTGTTTGATCCTGTGAGGGGAGGGGAAGGGAGGCCAGAGGGCCGCAGTCCGTGAAACAAATCAGATTATCCCCGCTTAGGCTAGTAGCCTACTACTCACCAGTGTAGCATTTCCACCTGGCTAACAATACACAGTCTTATACTAGCTGACCCTTGTGATCATGTGATTAAGCGATTTGTGTGTGTGCGTGTGTGTAATATGTGATAGCACAGTTGTTTCACTGTGGAGAGTAAATATGCGTTTGATTAGATTTGTCTCTGCCGTGGAACGGACAACTGGAGAATGAGCTGGAATGTGAAGGAATGTTTTACGGCTTAAGTCATTGATCAATGTGTTAGGTGGGTGGATGCAAACTATTCAGGCAGGGAGATTAGATCCTTTGCACATCACACCATCCAAGGTGGTCCCCCTAGAATTAGGAAGGCCTGTCTGTGCCGCCTTCAGGATCAGCGAGTCAGAACAGTGCTCTCTTCAAGCAGGATATTGGCCCGAGCAAGGCTAATTACCTGAACTTCCTATCTGGAGGAGGTGCCACTGATAAAACTCTTCCTCTCTTTTGTCCCTGTTAGTCGATCACATTACACTTTGGATCATGTAAGTGTGTGTGCGTGTGTGTGTGTGTGTGTGTGTGTTTGAGTGAGGGAGAGAGAGAGAGAGAGAGAGAGAGTTATTCTTTCCTCAGTCACAGTCTTGCAAACTCTCTGAAGAATGATCTGTAGACTTGTGAGGAACTTGAACATGTAGGCCTGGTCAAAATGACAGCCATTGCCAGCGCTGAATGAAAATATTGATGCTGGCAAAGTCTTTACGTCCCCAGCACCATGACGTAGCGGTTTTTCCATGACACGTTTGATGATTGCTTCCAAATGGGCCTGTCAGTTTTAATAAAGGCGGCCCAGGCATTTCACTTTCCTCTAAAGTAAACAAAATCCACCAGCTCTCCCAGACACACACAGAACCTATGATCACACACCAGGAACGGGTCTCGAGGTATAGAACAGGCAATTGTGACCTGATGTATGTTTTCATGTTCAATCTTCTCACTCTTCAAGGAATGGGTGAGGCAGCTGGCGGTTTGAATTGATATTGTTTTCTTAAGTTTTGCGGATTGAGAGCCATAATGTTAATTTAGGAAACTGGATGTGAACCGATGATATGACATTAAAGAATTAGCATGTAGCGTTAGGAAGTCAAAACATGTGACCAATAAGACTTATGTTAATTCAATACAGGATGGTTGTCAGTACATTTACTTTTGTACTTATCGTCATAGTAATGAATTTGAGTATTGTCCAAGAAGCATGTAATAGCAATAAACAGCAATAAACTAATTTCTTGTATTTTTTAATGCTGGGCTGAGATCCAATATCAACATTTAGTGAGTCAATATACAGAACATTTTATTATACCGCGTTAACTAACAAGGGGAGGACAATATGAAGTTTGTGTATAGAACTGTGTATGACTGTACTGTAGGAAAAGTGGAGCAGCTATAGAGAACATGCAAATACGTACGTGGGAACAACTCTCGCTTACAAGTAACATGCCAAAGTAGAATATTGGAAAGGTCCACATCATTGGAGCATGTCAACTACCTGTTAATGTTAAACTAATGAGCCTACTTTTCCCTCTCATTGTAATTGTGCCGCTCTTTTAAAAGCTCTGACACTTGATGTAAATCACTATGTACAAGTGTAATGGTATAACAAGGAAGACTGGCTGTATGTGTTGGCTCTCCTCTGTATCCTTTTTGTCATGTCTTCTGTGTTCTGTGTATACTGAAACATTCATCCATCATAGCTTTAATTGAGTTAGATTAACGAACGGCTTGCTGGAGGAGCCATCGCATCGTGTACTGTATGTGTATGTTTGTGTGTGTGTGTGTGTGTGTGTGTGTGTGTACCTTCGGGACACTGACCAAAAAGTGCCAAGGCCATGATAGATCTGTTTATGCAGATGGACTATTTAAAGTATGATATGGTCTTGATGTAGCTCTGACAGCTAAAACAAACGAACTTATGATATACAGACCAATAAGGAAACACTCCTTCATTTTAATCTAAATTGTGTCTGTAGTCAGGAGTGTGCTTTTAAACAAATGTACAAGAATAATAGAATAAAAGAGGAGCCAAACCTAACGTCCGACTACTACTAATGTTTACTGACTTGAATTGACGGACTGAAAATTATACGTCATATCATTTTGTCTTTTGTAGAAAAAGAGAGATCTGTTTCCAGAACATTGTCAAGAAAAAAAATCGTAACCATATATTTATTCTTATATTAGAGTGCTGATATATGATCAATGGTAAACCGCAGTATGGTTAAACTTCACTATGGCTGAATAGGCAATAGGAAGGTTTTCTTGGTCATGATTCTCAAAATGCTGTGTAAAGTAGTCGCTGTCAGTAGGAGCAATATTTTCTTTATAGAGCATGATGATGACAAATAGCATGTAGGCAATACATGCATGGGTGCAACAGAAGCACAATGGTAATATACCTAAATAAGATGTAATATATAACACTCATACTAATTTGTAACATCAGTTTGGTCCATTGGATTGTAGGTCTGAATGCTGCTTGTTTTTGTAATGCTATTTAACTAGTGTTGATGTACAATGGCACCATCAAGGAGATTGGAGTTCTAGTTGTGCAAATATTTATCTGAGGCAGATTTCATTGGTTGAAATAAACCTCAGTGGGTGGAGCCAAAGAACCACAGGTTTTTTGGCTAAGCAACGTTAAACTGAAGCCCAGTGAAAAAGACAGAGGAAGCTAATATTATGAGACCCAGCACTCTTGCTACTAACTGAAAAAAGTAGTCTATGCTAAGTTATTTAGCTAAACCAGACAGCTTCACTGGCTTCCCATC
Source organism: Acanthochaenus luetkenii (assembly GCA_900312575.1). NCBI lineage: Eukaryota > Metazoa > Chordata > Actinopteri > Beryciformes > Stephanoberycidae > Acanthochaenus > Acanthochaenus luetkenii. Next base: position 4,076 of record OMOT01033267.1, read on the forward strand.
TCCGCTCGCATCAAATTTAAGACACTGGTACTGTCCTACAGGGCAGCATATGGAAGTGCCCCTCTTTATCTACAATCCCTGGTCAGGTTCCAGACTCCAGCTTGTGTGCTCCCCTCATCCACTCTTGCAGGTCTCCTAGCCCCCCCATCGCTATGTAGACTTGGAAGTCACTCATCACAAGCTCGACTCTTCTCATCCCTGGCACCACAATGGTGGAACGAGCTCCCCCCTGTAAGGGTCTCTTCTTCTTCTTCTTCTGCTAAATGCTATAATGTAATTGAATGTTTTTTCAGGCTGACCTTCCAAGTTCAAATTAGACTACTTGCCTATAGCTATCTAGGTAAGCTAGGTAGCTAGCTACTGACCTTCCAAGTCAGTGTTGTCAGATTGTGCGTTTTTGCGCCCAATTGGGCTGCTTTTGGTCATGTGGGGCAGAAAGAAATGTTGTTGGGCGGGTAGATAAATATTGGGCTGGTTCAGGATTATTTATTATTTATACTAAGGGAATAACATTTAAATATTGAGAGAGGGTGTAGAGAGAGCAAAGGTTTTTTGTTCAATTTGACATACTGTCGAGGCTGAAAACAAGTTGCTGGTACTGATTTCGACAAGGCATGTGGCATTATGTTGGATATTGGAGCCTGACTTTAGTTATGAGATGCAATTTACAGATACTGTTGTGGTTACGTTGTAGAGGTGATGATGCATTCTCTTTGGTGTTTAATTACCTTGGACAGAGAGTGAGGAGTTTATGAGCCATATTGGTAGTAATCCCATGCTGAAGTGTGGTGGTGAAACCTATCAATTTTTACAGTTTCTTTGCATCTATAATATTTGGGCAGATATTTACGACATTGGGCGGTTTTGAATAATTATTGGGCTGGAAACTGTCAATCCAATCTGCCAACACAGATCATGAATGCCATGTCCATGAATGAACCAAAAATAAGTCATTGCATTTTCTATTTTTATGTATATTTTGACCAGAATTCCTTCTTTGCCATTAAAGTTTGCCAGTTAGCTAATTTGCATTCCGAAAAACTATTTATCTGGCTCCGCCCATCGAGTTTTAAGTCAACCAATTAAATTATTTCTGCCTCCACAGCAGCTCGCCTTCAAGATATGCTTTTTAGAACTAAAACTCAAATCTGCCACCAGCAAGCAGGGAACTGTCAGGCAGGTAAGTGGATACCATGCAAAACACCCAACCATCTTTAAGTGGGAGACTTACCTTTTGAACTCAGGTCAGAAAGAGGATACCCCTACATGGTCTTGGCAGACTGATGGTCTCTGGTTCTGTTCTCCATATGGTCCAAAACACCACTGAAAAGTGGAGTGTTCCCATCAAGAGGGAACAAAAATCGTATCTAAATCTCGATAAGTGGCGTTGTAAACAAAGGCAACATACTGTATGGCCAGGCTGTGCACATGTTGATAGAATGACTCAACATTTTAAATGCATGAATTAATGATACGGATAAGTGAAGGTATTCTTTGGAAAGTTGAGGTTACCCCGGGGCTGTGGATCAGAGGGAAGACAGAGCAGGGATGATCTTCACAAAACACTGAGCAGTATAAATGTTTAACTGCTGACTAAGCCGCACTGCTCTGATGCTCTTTCTATCCTTCTATTACATGTTTTGAGATATCAGGCTGGCAGAGACAGACGGTGTTTTGACATGAGGGTGCCTGTCTGTCACTGGCCAAGAAGACTTGTGCTGAACGTGAGTGAACCGCTGGCAAGTCCCACAGAGTTTCTGAGTCGAGGCCGGCACAGGAAAAGGGGCGTGCTGTGTTTTCTTAATTCACTGACAGTCACAGCTAATTCTGTTTATGACGATGGTTGAACAAAAACAGTCTGGAAACCATAGAACCTAAACCTTGTTTTCATTATTTTTATTTAAATCATGCTTTTCATTCTGACCTAATCACAATCCCTAATTCCATTTTAATGTGGTGTGCAAAAGCATAAGTGTTTCATCTCCCTTGATGCATTGTGCTTTATGTAAATCAACGGCAAAAAGCATGGAAGGTAATTTGTGTCAGCACAATTGACATTCCTCTGTGTTAAGTAAAGGACTTGTGGAATGATGCTTCACCGCTATTGTGGAAAAGTGGTTTGTGCTGGTTCATTACTACGAGGTTAGATCATAGGGTTGGAAGTGTGAGGTTCTGCTCATTAACAGGCTAAGAATGTGGCCCGGTCTGGGACCAGTCTGTCCAATCCTGACATTCACCCTTTACTCAGAACAATGTCTGCTATGAAAAAGCAATGATGGAAAACATGGAGATTTAGTTACTTGACAATACTAACACGTTTCCCTACCAACTTAAAATGGAAAAACATATGGTAAAAAATTCCGGCTCAATTAATACAGAGCGCAGTCACGTTAACCAGCAATCATTACGCTCCAGTGATCTAAAGGCCATTGTCACACAGGCACTTGAAGAACTCTTTTGTGTAACGGAAGAATGGCGAAGTGACCCCCGGCAGCGCAGAGCAAGGCCGGGGAGACGTGTGTTTCTTTAGCCCCACCGCCCGCTCCACTCAGCAGCCTGGAGTAAAATTTCAGGGTTCGAGTGACCATGAGTGCCGCTGAGTGATGGGGAGAGAGAGGGGACCCTATACCCAATAGCTTTGATGATTGAAACAAAACACAGAGTCCCCCCAGATAATAGCCTGCAGCTCTGTGACTAAGTGCGGTGTAATGCGTGTATGAGGGCTGCAGCCCCTTAGGTTTGAGTGTCCGTGCTTCTCTTCTCCTCTCCTTACTGTGTTTGTGTTTAGTCTAGATTTGTATACACGAACAACTCTCCCCAAAAGCTAAAAACAAGATAGCCAAGGCTCTAATAAAGAGTATTCTGTCATCAATCAACACTTTCTGGAGCTGCTTCATTGACGGCAGATAGCAGACCAACTTTGTGGACTCTGACAATGATTTTCTGAGGTCAAAGGTGCATTTTCTGGGTCAGAATAGTTTGACCTACTATGAAATGAAATGAAATCATTGTCAGTGGAGCACGTGTCCAAAATGTGTTTTGGATTCTAGCTCTGTGAGAGAGTTGCTGTACATATTGACAGCTATGAAATGACCAATGTTCAAGATCAAAGGGATAATACATGTGAATCTGTTTGAGGTTGGATTTCTCTGAGCCTTTCAACTCTGCTGCACGCTTCACATCCTCAGGATGTATGAAAGAGAGAAAACATTGTATCGTAAAAAAACAACGTTTTAGCTTCATGCGATGTGTTAAAATCCGGTCTTGAGTAGATAGCAGTTCCATTTCAATTTACTCTTCACTAGAAACATGCTCAAAGTGTAATTATCTTATCAAACTGGGAGAGGGAGGGAGTGCTCAGACAGCTGAACAAAGGCAATGCAAACAGCTGTGCCAGTGCAAACAGCAGTCAGAATATTTGCGAGTGCAAAGTTAGACAGGCCTCTCTAACATAATATCTGCCGTCAAATCATAACAGTCAGTGCGCTCTTCAGCTGTGTCTGTTTGTACATTTGACATTTTGCTGTTATTGTTGTTGTTTTTTGGAACATTTTTCTAGAGTAAACTATTGTAGTAAAATGCTGTGAGACTAGTCGTATGCAGTGTATAAGTCAAAACCTGGTTAGTTTAAGGTTCCACGCAAGTAAACAAAAATTGCCTTGCATTGTCACCGATCAAATGCACTCAGAGGATGGTTCTCAGACTAGATGGTTTCTCAGTTGAGGTGGCTGGCTGCAGTAGGAGGACCAGTGTTGATACAGCTGATGTCTGTTGTTCCAAGTGAAATATATGGCCCTGTTTGTTTTCAGAGATAGACCCAACGCTTTGCTTCAAGTTCATATTTATCTATTGGGGGAAATATGTCAGTACTGATCCAGTTTGCACTTTTACACACTCACTTCCTCCCCATACTGCAGAGTAATTAACCTGCATGCTTTTGTGGTGGATGGAAATAATAGTTATGGTTCTGGCTGCCTCTTTGTGAAAGAAAACACAGGCCTATTACTATCTTTATTGTACATCTTGTGGGCTAAGAGAGCAGATTGATCAAATTACATGAAGCCACATAACATTCTATCTGAAGGTTTTGTTTGGTGTCAGATTTCTTAATTTCAGGGATTACATGTCAGATTCTCCAGCTTCAACTCTTCAGCTCATCAAATTTGATATGCACACTGATTGTGACCTCTGATCACTTGCTTTATGCTGTTTAAAAGTAGGGTAAAAGGGCCATGCTTACTTACAATTACACTTCTCTGAACTGCATATGATTAGAGGTGTCAGGTTTTAGAAGCAATGTTCCAACAGATATGAACGCAGTTACCCACACGGGTCTGATCTTTTGGAAATTACACTCCTCAACACCCTCAAGGTGTGGGAATAGTGCCAATGACTTCAACTCTGTGGATAATAGTCATTTCAGAGTTGCGTGCAAGAGACAATACCTCGTGGAACTGCTGCACACCCATGTGATGGATTTCCCCTCAAGAAGGTTTGATTGGTATCTATTGGGGGAAAAACATAAAAATGACTAAAAGCATTGTTCAATACTCTTGGCAGGAGTCGATGTAATGCGCTCCACTGGAGAACTTTCAAAATAATGATATTACAACCAGAGAAAGCTTTGTTACCTTGTACCATGATATTTATTTAGATGCTACAATGGTCCAAGTATTATGCTTTTATGTTATTGCTTCAAAATACTATGGGATAAATTCCTCCTTGGATACACAGAACTGGGTTGCACTGTACACATGATATCCAGGTTAGACTTCACATTTCAAATTTGGTTGAAGTAATGATATTACCTCAGTGGTGTATGAGGCAATACACAATACAGTGTTCCTCTGCGTCTTTGGAGGGAAGGGGAAGTCCCCGCGCCTGTGTGCTGTTTGACTGGATGGTTGAGTAATGCAGCCTGGGATTAGGTGGAGCAGGCTCACAGCAGCAAACACTCCCTCACATCGCTCTGTCTGGACCCACACAAGTGAACGACTGGATCAGAACCACAGCTACGTCCCTCCAGTGTGTGACGCACATACTAGTCTTAAAGAGGCAACGTGCACCTTGTTTTGACATTAAAAATAACTCCAAATAAATCATTAAATGGGCAAATAGAATAGCACTCAGAAAGATGTTACACCCATTCTGCTTGTATGTAATGTCATTGAATAGGCGTGAAGGAAGGCAGTCATGTTTTTAGTGTAAAGGGGCTGATTGAGTCTGACCTGCATATTGTGATTATAGTGCAAGTCTGTGAAAGGTTTTGTAGTTTGTCGCTCATAGCCTATAGCCTACTAGTAAAACAGATCCACTTCCTGCCAAATGTCATCTATTAGTGGGGAACAGTGAGCTCACACCACCTTGTTCCGTCCACGAACAAATGTGATTTCACCGATCATAGATGTAAGCCCAAAATGAACAGATGACAAAAAACACAATATCCGTACCGGATAATCTTTTTTGTCTGACCAGTCGGTTCACCCCTAGTGTTTACAAGCCTGTGAGAGTCTGTCTCCATGACTACAGACGTTACTTCCTCATTGGGATTAGGGGCTTTTATCAGTAGTTGACACACCAAAGCAACGGGTCGGTAGCCCTCACAAAACAACAACGTATATACAATGAAATGACGATCACTACGTTGGTCATCTACTACATAGAAATATAATATAATATATACTGTATATAATTATAACATAACAGAAATACTGGAAATCGTAATAAGAACAACAACAACAAAACACGTTGCTAAAACACTGTGCAAGGCATCGAGGGACGTTGCCTCAAAACAACATGGTGGTGCCGATCCAATAAGATCCTACTACGACAAGTTCGATGGACTGCACCCACAATCTTTGCCCACTTTTGGAAAAAAGTTTTATTCTGAGCAGATTATGTGCGTTAGTGACACAGACAGACAGACTGACAGGGGGGAACACACATCCTAAACAGGATATTGTATACATTGTATACATGTGTTCATGCCTAAATCCCCCTGTTTGCCTTAAACTGGCTTTTCAACGATGTTTTGGATGTTTTGGGGCAACACCATTTGCTTGTGGGTGTGTCTGTGTCTTATGGGCGTGGCCAGCAGTGAGCTGGGTTGTAGCTATCAAGGTGAGGCTAACAGCCAAAGTGCAGGGAAATCATAACAACAACAAAGTAAGAAAGCATTAAAGGGATAGTGCACCCATTGTAATTTTTTTAACATTATTTAACTTAGCCTCAAAGCGGTACGTAGGTCTGTTCAGATTTTATCGTAGGACGATATTTTGGCTCAAATTGCTGTTTATGATTCTGCCGTTTCAACGTCCTATTTTTCTCTCTTTCTGGTATCACTCCGCACGAACATTGCAAGACGGAAGTAGCCTCCAAAATAAACCGGAGAAAAAGAAGAGGCGGAAATGAGATAACGGCTGTGTCCCAATCAGAAGGCAGCTGCCTGCTGCGTCACTGTCTGATCAGTTAATGTCCTTCAGAGGCAGCGTTTTTGTATGGAGGTACCTGCAAATTAATCTGGTTTGAGACAGGATTTCAAGGTAGCATGTACGTCATTTTCGCTTACGCAGGAATGTCTAGACTCTAACGTCCATGTTAATATGTTTGTTCCACAAACGTAGTAAATAAGCATTGTACATTAAACAGAATGAATATTCAGTGACAACATTGGTTATTTCTCGGTGGAAAAAATATCAGAAAACTGATTAGATTGATGAAAACTTACATCTGTATACAAATTCAGCTCTCTGGCTACCGTCACCTACCATTTTTGTAGCTGGACGGCAGTGGATGCACAGCATTTTTCCAGAGTGGGACGCAGCCAACGTTAGTTTGTTTCTGCTAGTAACGTTACTCCATGGAATTTGTAGTCGAACCATACTTGTTTGAGCCAGAATACACAGATTTAGAATTAGAAGAAATTACGGAAGTAGATCTGCCATGGATGAACAATGTTTTGGACAACTGTCGACCTTTTCAAATGCCTTTGCAGCAGGTACATTTATACTACACACCAACAAACTAACACTTTATTTGTTTAACAAGTTGAGTGGATTTAGACGGTTATTTTAAAGAAGGCTAACCGGCGGGACAGTCTGCCCATTGGCAACATGCCAATTCTTAGCATTGGTCCAAGCCAGTACAGCTAAAACTGTGAGGCGAGGACAAAATCTGAACAGGTCTACATACAACTTTAAGGCTAAGTTAAATAATATCAAAGTGTAAAAAACGGGTGCACTATCCCAAACATGCAGCAGTCAAGACCCGTTCAAAAACACGGGCGAACACCGGTATTGCTTTTTGTTGTTGTTGCAGATTCCCTGATTCGCCGTTTGCTTCTTCAACACATCAAGCAAGGTAGACAGCTCATCAAGATGAGTGTTGAGGCATGAACTTGACCAACTGAGGGGGAGGAGGGAGGGACTAACAATACACCTCGCTGACTCAAGGCAGAAAGTTGCATATTCTAGCTTTGAGCATCTGGTTCAGTCTTCTTCAAATGGTTCCTACACACACAAATAGTTGATAATGTAGCAAAAACACACAAAAAACAACTACCAATGAATGTAGTTATTGTAATAGAGGACCATGCAAGTTTTTCTGGACTGACTTCACAGACATGCTCCTCATAGAATGAGCTCCAGTCTCACCATATCGAAACTAATATTGAGTGGAGCACTAATTTGGTTTAAATGAATTACAGCGCGTCAATGTAATAAAGTAATATCAGTGGCAGAAAAATAACTCCCTGTGTAATATGTCATCATTAAATCAACAGAGAGAGCTTGAGGGTGCCAATTTAAAGGAATAATGAAAACATGATTAATAGGGGAATGTGACACATCCAGACTTCGCTAATGGAAAGAATCCATTCATATTAGCGGTTACACAGATTGCCAATATAAAAAAAACCCCTCCCTGTGCATTGACAGGCAGCCACAAATAAATGACAACCCCCTCTCTAGTCGTCTTCATTTCTATCTTTCCACAGCAACTTGTTAACGGAAAACCGATCAAAACTTAAAACCACAATTGTGCATACGAAGAAATGCGTTTGCTATGAGACAGAGCAGTGTGGAAGGGAGAACTATGCCGAGCGAACAGTTGCTTCATATGTTTATTGTTTAAATGCTGTTAGAACTTGCTAAAGTATTATTCATGAAAATAGGTAAATATGCAATCTTCTTTCTTTTTTATTTCCTATTCTGAAACTTTGTTATCCTGTAGGCAGTTGGGTTACCAGTTGTTGTGGAGACTGATGGAGGTGTGGGCTACTCCTGGCAGCCCGGCAGCCCAGCCACTAATGCTGCACCAATCAGCTTGTATGTAACAGGGTGGAAATTGGCTGTATATTATGAAAAGATTACAATCTAACCAGTGCGGTGTGTGCATGTAATTCATCCCATATCCTGCAAGGGCCTGGGGTTAAACAGCCAGACTTAGTCTACATGTACAAGACTTCAATCACTGTGAGGCCCCAATTGAATAAAGAGGGGAATTTGCTGCGGGCAGTTTATCGTGAATGCCTTTCGTTCAGACGGAAGTTAAACAATAATTATTGAGAAGAAAACTGTCACTTTTTCAGGATTTTAAGGGTGAGAGGTATTTTGATTGAGAAATCACATTTGCTAGCAGCAAACAAAAATGCATTTGAGTGAAAAATAGATTAATGTCATGATTAATTGACATTTTAGAAAATGAGGAAAATAAAATAAATTAAACTCAAGGAATCTGTGAGACCAGGAGTTTGAAGGTCGAGGTGATGGATAGGGTGTGTGTGTGTGTGTGTGTGTGTGTGTGTGTGTGTGTGTGTGTGGGTGGGGAGATTGGCTAACAGCACACAGCTGGTTTCTGTGTTTCTCCTGAGGCAGCGGTGGTAGCCTCTCTGGGGTGCCTA
>OMOT01033273.1:0-18954 GCA_900312575.1 Acanthochaenus luetkenii
CCTGGTCGGTGCCTGGACGACGACGCTGCCCAATGAAACCGCGTCTGTCGGCTCAGATACTTTGAAGAAGGGAAACACCGTTTGTGGTCCCTAGCGCCACCTAGCTGCAGGCTAGAGAGGGAGAAGGTGTGATCTGGGAGGCTGACGTTCATCTTTAAGACATAAGTTCATAATAGACATCACAGTTAGTAGTATCAAACGGATGTGAAGTTATGTGAAGGTTGGGTGTTTTAAGATATTGGTTGTTGTTTTGCTTGTGATGATCACTGGAGGTGATAGTTTACCCTTTTTTTTTTAGTGACCACCACATCTCTGGCTATTTCCATCATATGTCCCAGTTACATGTCTGGTACAGTTAAACTGCGATATCGATATCACCGTATGGGTTGAGCAACGTTTTGCTGCGGTTTAGTCTTCCTGACAAAATACGGTCATCAATAACTACGGTTTGACTATTCGCTTATACGTTCAGCTCACTTTTCGTGTCAGGGGATGTACTTTGCTGCTGTTTAATCCGGTATATGATGACGTCGGCAAATCTAGGCGTCTGAAGATCCTCACAAAATACCTTAAGCATTTACTGCAACCGAGTGATACAGATACGGTAACTGCTGGGTGAATGAGGGATACAATGTATATTGAAAGCAGTTGCTTCCATGCTTCCATTTGTGGTCCCAGAGTATCCCATCATGTGTGTCCCACCTTCACCGAATAAAACCAAATAATGGACTATCTCCTAGAGGGTGCCATCACATCCCTCCAGTAGTGTCCCAGGCAGGCTCTGATCCAAGGGGCATCGAAGGTATTCTAACTACATTACCACTTTAGAAGGGAGTTCAGCTCCCCCCCAAACTACATTGTGAAAAATGATTCTGTCTGCAATGTTATACACGCATAATATCAATAAATATACAACCAGATAATTCTAGAGTAACGTATTCCCATATTTTGTGGCCACAGTTGGGGCCCTGGAACCAAACCTCTCTGCCTTATACAGTCATATCATCCTCTTGTTCTTCTAGCAAGGAGTTTTCACTTTTCAAACAGCAGTTGTATTGACAAAGGGAGATCCAATTGGGTCGGTTTGAACATACGTGGCCTGATAACAGTGTCTCCTTCAATGTCATAGAGGAACTGCATACCAAATGGTCCTATGGATTGGGAGGGGGGAAAGAATAATTAATGGAAATGAGTTGGTCTCTTGTCTTCTAAAAACGGGGCCCTGCAATTACAAGGAAACATTGATGGGAGCAGGACAGCTGCTGTGTAAATGTAGATATTGATCCAATGTCCATCTCTTATTGTGGAGAGAGATCACCGACCCCCCCGGACCCTTTTTCAGCAGCAGGACCGAGGCCCAGCTGTGCCGTCCATCCGGTCAAACAGAGAAAACACACAGCGCTGATACGGTCATGGGAAAAGGACCAAACTTCAATACAGGTTATGCATGTGTGCAATAGAGGAAGAACAAGTCATTAGCTTGGTGGATGTATCACTGTTGTGGAGGTTGTTAACGGTCAATAGTATAATGTATAATATGTAAATATCCAAAATGCTATACATACATTTTGGAAAATGATTATTACCTGATGTTCAATTATAAAGGATCCGATGCTCAAAGGCTCGATCTACCTACAATGCTTAACCATGATTTATTTTAATTTTGGGCTATCAGTCACTTTGTAGTCACTGAATAGGTGTAAGCAAACCAGATTCAATTATCCTATCAAATGTAATTTAGGATCTTACCGTTTCGGTTGGATTGAGTATTGACTCGCTTGTGTTTGACTGGTATCTAAATTAAATGTTTAAATCTTTACTGGCACACACATTTTGAACACCTCCCCGCATTAATGGGGAATTGAGAATTGCCTCAAGATATTGCCAAATTGATCAAAAAAGCCAAACCTCTTGTAATACATGCTATTACATTGACTACATCGTCTGCCATAATAACCTTTTACACACACAGCATCGATTAGCCATTGGCTAATTAAGTTTCCTGTAAAATAATTGAATGCAGCCGTAGCTTATCCTATGGTTTCCGGTCTCACACAACATGAGAAAGTGAGTGCCTGGCCTCATTAATGGTGACTGCTCAGTGGTCAAGATGGCACTCTCAAGGATGTTTAATCAGGAATTCAGTTTCGGCACCTGCCAATACGGCACAGTTTGTGGGTGGAGTGATGATCCGCCTGCAGATGAACTCGGGTCACGCTCTGAAGCCAGATCAATGGAGTAAAAGTCATTATCAGGTTATGAATGTTGGGAAGGCTGTGGGTAAAGGAGATCCAGCTCCCCCAGGGCCTTCTGCCATTGGCTGAGGCCTGTGTCGTCCAGCTACCACACATGCCCTTCCCCGCTGACCCCAAAAAGTGTCCAAAAGGCTGGCCTGGGTCGTGCGTGACCTATCCACTGACCCCTGTGGAGGGGGGAGTCTTTAGTCGGCACATTGGGGGGTTGGGGAAACATCAGGATTGTGGCTGTTAAGCTGAATTATACAAAAGGTTCAACCATAGAGAAGGGTCCTCTTCTCGAGCTGCTCAAGCAGGATGGCTTTCCTCTTGTTAGCAGTCAACACTACATTTGCAAGTACACCCCATATTGTAGGTTAAAAAGTACTATGAAACCCAAAAAACGTTTAAAGTAATATTGGACTAGGAAATCATATTATCCAAAGATTAACAGGCTAATCGACGTTCTAGTTCTTAAAAGTGTTACTCAATGTCATAACAGACAGCTATAGTTTAACATTAATCCCATGCTGACACCTATGAATAAAGTAAACAATAGTTGGAAGTAAAAATGCATAATTGTAAAATACAATATCACAAAAATCAATGTAGATATTTTCCTGCTAATATGATCAGCAACAAACCAATTATTTCTTCAGTTGTTAGATTCAATATTGCATAACCCCCTTGTGGGCAGAAGAGATTTGATGACTCAATGTTTAATCTCCCCCCTCTGGAACAATTTAGTATTACAACATGCAAGCCATAAGAAATTGCATAGATCCTAATGTAAAAAGCTCTAAATTGAATCTAACAAGCTCAATCTGAAATGCTGGAAACAAGATATGTCAATTTTCACACCCAGAAATATATAAACTGTTGTTTATAACATAATCCTGAAGTCATCAAAGATAGATTCAGAGAAACTAAAAATAAACAAAAACAGTGACAAAACAAATACACAACTGAATACCACAACAGCTGTATATCTGGGAAAGTAATGAATGAAGACGCTGGGGATACTTGTTTTTCCATTTATTTATTTTTCTAAATATACTGTGATTAAATTGGGTGAGCAGGACATCAAATTGGGATTTCCCAAGTTTATTCCATCCTATAAATTGTTGTATGTATGTTGTTGTAATGCACTTATAGGTGATATAACTCAATTTTACAATAACAACATTTGATATATCACAAATTAAGTGTTGCACTATCCATTGTTCTTTAGTAGACAATATTACATATATAACAGTACTTCCATTCAAAAAGATAAGGACATCTGAAATGGTTATTATGCAACACAATCAAACTCTACACTACATTACAAATGAAGGCCTCATTATTTAATTTTAAATATAAGTGAAAGGAGATAATGCTTGTTTTCAGCAATGTTCACAGGTAAACATTGAAACAAATGTCCACTTGAAGCAGAAGATCCTTTTTCTAATTTTTTTAAACAGCCATTTAAGCAGTTAATAGATTTAGATTTAGACAAAGTAAGACGTGTCTATATTAACAAAGTGCTTCACTTTATAAACGCATAAGTATAAAATCGTGTTCTTGGAGATAAGAAACAGCCCATACTTTCCTTCATCAACAACCTGTAAACATGGCAGGTAGTGTAAACATGTGTTTTACCATTCATAAAATAACAAATTAATTGTTAAAACACTACTGCTTAAGTACAGCTTCCTACAAAGGTATTAAAATGGATTACTTAATAGGACTCATTTTGAAAACAGACGATTCATCTGTACACAATTTGAGCTACCACCAAAAGAGCAACTTTAAAAAAGTGCACTCTTAAAAATAGAGCACTGTACTGCAATTAGACACCCATGTTGGGTAGAACAAAATAAAATGATATCACTCATTGAAAAAAGGTGACAATCCACAATATTCAACATGTGCCAGCTGTATGTTTGGGTCAGTCTGCCTGATAATATGTTTCTCGGTACATTTACAGTCAATATTGTACTTCCTTATGATATGAGCATCAGTAGCTACTGATCATAACTGAAAAATAAAAATGATGCTATAATGTAGAGGTGCACAAATATCCTTTTGTTTCTTTACCAATTTTACTACTTTCAGTGACAATTTTGACAATAATGCTTTAACATTTTCTAGAATAGCCAAACAATATTTGCACGTACAATACATTTGTGTAATTAGAGGAAATAATAAACAAATATAAGGTCAGATCACTCTAGAGTAACGTATTACTGTACGGTGTGGCCACAGTTGGGCCTGAAACCAATACTCTCATTATCTGTGGAAGGACAATAATACTTTTTTCCTTTCAATGCTCAAGCGCTGACCTCAAGCTATCCATAAGTTGACAATGAATTCCACCGTGTGCTTTAGTATTTAGTCTTCACTCTAAAATCCCACTAAGATGTAGTGAAGGGGCTTGTTGATGGCTTTGTGCTCCAACTACAATGTAAAGAGGAAGTTCCTGAAATACCTGATATGAGAAGCACAATTTTTGCCTAAAGCAATTCAGTCCAAATGAAACAAGGAATTTTTTTTTTTTAAATTAGATGTTTGTTATATATTCTATTGACATACTTTGACATACATTTCTATAATCGTCTTCATATAGACTTCAGGGAAAAACCACACAACTGCATTTTGAAACTAGTGTTAGAAGAACAAAGGAGTGAATACACTTTTGAACGACTTAACATAAAGGATCATATAATGCGGCATAAGAAAACCTGATTTGTAAACTTGAGAAAACAAGTAGTGATTAAATATCTCAATCACTCCAGATTCTATTTGTCCATGTGTGTCAAAGAGGAGTCCAAAAGGAGTCCAAAAGGAAGGCTGTGTGACTGTCCTACATCTGTCACATGGCTGGCAGGTAAGGCCTGTGTCTGACGCAGAGCTTTCCTCGCCACAACTTGACCATACCATGCTGCTCGGCTTTACTTTGATGGCAGTCATGTCAATTCAACCCCGATGTTGCACCCACACTAATCCACCCCATCAAAACCTTGTGCATTCTCTATGGCAATGTGAAGTTTCTCCCTCAGTTCTTCAAAGGACTCATACGGAGGCAGGTCCAGTCGATTGAAGCTTTAGGGGGAGAAAGTAAAGACAGTGAGTGAATTGAGGTCAAAAGCACATCTAGGAAGGAGTCGTAAATAAACAATTATTCATTTGCAGGGATCAATGTCAACTTTTGTAATTGTTTAAATATTTGGATGTGTCACTGAAATCATTTAAATTGGAACTAAATACAGTATGTGGTGCTCAAAAGGCAGAGTAAGAGCTATGGCCATAGACCAGCCACTAGAGGGCTTCAACCCTCCACGCTCTATCTGGCGTGGTTTTGTGCTCATCCTCAGGTTATGTCATTATCAAAGCCACACAAAAGCCCAGCGTGAGCAAATTTCAAAAAAGTAAAGGGCGATCTTGTTCAGTGTAAACTGCTCTCATTGCTAACATGAACAGAATTTTAAGTGACTATTTGTATCCATAATCTGCTTTAGCCTTTAAAAAATGTTTGGCATGCACCGAATATTCATTAACACATATAATTGACTGTGAGAAAATGGACTTGTGCACATCCACAATCCCAACTGTGATGGATATTCAGAAAACATCCCAGTGAAGTGCTCACCATGTGTGGGCTCGGGGGAGTTTGTCGCGTGTCCCCCACTGCTCGATGGTGAACAGCTGAGGCCCATTAGAACCTGGAACAGGAAGTAATCAAACAAGATGAGAACAAAAGACAAATTATATTGTGTGATTTAAACTGTAATTCATTTGTATGGATCCAAAAAAGCAGTTAAAGCCAACTGTCCCATGAAGATAGCTGGGTACTGTGAAGTAAGGAAAAGGATCTGACGTACAGTGGACAGTGAAGCAATAACTCACTCATTGGGACATAAAACGTAATAGACCAGACCAAACACACTCTCATTATTAATGATCTGCTCAGTACTTGTGGCATGACTGGTTAATGGCTGACTTGCATATCTGGACCCCGACATACATGGTGACATGAAATACAAAAACACACAATTTACCAATGTGCTTTATACTACACTTTCCAACAACAAAGCCTACATACAGTAGGTATATATCATTTAGCTGACCGCTGACTCACCATAGAGTTCAGCAAACCCATTCATGGGGACCCTGGATGTGCCCGTCACAAACTGTAGAAGTCGGATTCGCTTTTCTGCGTCCATCAGCAACACAGTCTGTGACAAAAACAAACAAAAACTCAAAACTCAAAAATCTTGAACAAAATTAAATTAAAAAAAAAGCTCAATATATAGCTTAGCTTTTTGGCTCCTGATATGGAAAGTTGTCTTACTTTCCAAAACCACTGGATGACTGGCTGGTTGGCGCAGTAGCCGTTCTTATACTTGGTGTTCTCTCTCCAGTCGTTCACATCCACATCACCAAGACCGCACATTAGCAGCTGGGGGGGAAGAGGGCAGACAGACAGACATCATCATCATCATCATCATCATTCATCATTCATCTCACTGGAAGAACCTGATCCAGTTCCAGTTAGGAGTGACGGACTGGAAACTCACCTCGAGCTCATTCTCATCAAAGATCTTGACAAGATCTTGAGGTATCAACTCATAGAATCCCTAAGACGCGAGAGATAAAAGTATGGCAGATTTGTATTCATCCTTTAAATTCTTATTACAACTACAAAGCAGAATATTAGACGTGTTTTACCTCCTTGAAGGCTGTCATCTGCATCTGTATCCGGTTCACAAACCTCCACTGCATGACCAGACTGCCAAGCAAAAACATCAGATTGTTACATTTGATAGCTCCATGAGATTGAAATGTGCTTTCTCTTTGTTGGAGCCCTGCTGCTTACTGGATATATTCCTTCTTGTTGTCATCAGTGACAACAATCTCCATGCCCCCCGGCTTCAGTTCATGCTGGTGTGTCTAAAGAGGAAGCATGGGGTATGTCGTATGAATGACACAGATAATCGCTTAGCATCGAGCTTAAAGGCTACGAGGTAAAGAAAAGACGTCGCGCAAACCTGTCCAAACAGCTCCTCGTCAATGGTGAACCTCAAATCCAAGTCTGTTGGGTCATTTTCCAAAATCCACATCAAAGAGTTGAAATACTCACTGTCCTGGAGAGACAATCGTTAAACACCATTGATATTTACAGGTACCAGAATATTTGTAATTTGAAGTGTTTGACTGATAGTGACAGTTATCTTATTTTCAATGGACAAATGTGAGTGTAACCCAGACACTCACCACAGACTCCATGTCCTGGAGAGTGATGGCCTTCTGCAGCATCATCTTATAGAAAGGCCGAATGAAGAAGGCTTTTAAGGACACAAACAGATGTCAGAATCTGTAAAATCCCACAGTCCAATCTAATCCCACTACACTTCAAAAATGTTTTCGAAACAAAAAGTATAAATAAGTCTTTATTCATGGAATGTGATCAGTAAGCACTCACCATCAAGCAGCTTGCCATGATATACTGCCATGCCTGCAACACGGCCTATGAACTTGAAGTAGGACAAGTGGTCTTCGTTACATAAACCTGAGTTAGGGTTGATCTGCAATGTGTAGTTATCCCTGAAAGACATACAGTATATCATATCATAATTACAGTAGAAGAGACACTTCAAAGTATAAAACCTTTGCTTCCTGCCCACAGATGCTTAGAGCATTTTAGGTGGATTTAAATTGCCACCATTATAAGATAATCATACACCACTGAATTCTGTGATTGTGAACTAACTAGATAAGAAAGATTAATGAAGAAATTTATTAAATATGTAATTTCATTCATGCTCATCCCAATTTAGGTAGCATTATTTGCACCATGGAGAACAGGGTTCCTCCACATTTTCCATTTCAAAACTACAAACGTTTTCCATTCATGTCTTGAATGGGAGTGCTTTCATGTTTTAGATCTCTAATCTTACAAAACTGTGTGATCCATTCCAGGCCAACTCTGACTGCTTAAATGATCTATACAACTGTTAGAGGAGGTTTAAAAATAAAGTAATGCATAAATAAACCTATCTGGACTCACGTGGCAGAATACTCAAACAGTCCATAATATGGGTTGAACATCTCCTTGGAGATGAGGAAGAACCACTCCCTGGACACGCCCCCATAGTCCAGACCTTTCTCTCCCTCAAATTCCACCCAAAGCCGCGCCTTGAGGAAGTCTGCCCGCTTAACGGAGAGGATGCGTCGGTACGAGTCCTCAAGCACCGCATTCCGTCTCAGCTTCATCTCAAAACGGTTGGGGATGTCGGCCTGGGTAAAAATGCATTTCTGAGTTTCATATAGAAACGTTTTATGATCACTTACAGATCAAATGGATATGGCATACTTGAGGTACGAGAGGTATTAGCATTGGCTAGAGAAGCAAATTGAAACACTGTGACACCAGAGGTAAAGGCAACACTATGTAGTCCTCATAAGAATAGTTCTAAAAATAGTTCTGGGGTTCTGAGGTTAGAGGTTGTTGAAAACATTGAATCCTTAGTTACAGCCTTCCTTTGAAGACATTTAGCTCACCGGTTTCTTCAGCTTCTTCCGGAAGTAGTCATACTTCTGCTTATAATCTCTGGAATAAGGCACTGCCTATAATTGACAGGGGACAGGTTGCAGTGACCACAAATCAATTTCAACCTTATGGCTTATGGTCGATTATGCATATTTATGTTATATTACAGAGGAAGAATCTGACAAATACAATCTATACTCACTGGTCCAGTTATAGCGGAGTTCTGTAATCTGGGATCATCCCATTGTGTGGCCTTGGTGTCTAACAAATACAGTACAACATAAATTATTCATTCATAATGAAAGCCTTCATGACCACATGTGTCCAATATGTGTTTTCAGTGTTACGTGTCATACGCACTGTGATCTATGTAGAATATCCTCCCATCACTGTGGACCCTCTCCTCCCAGCCAGGCTAGGGAAATAGCAAATATGTTACCAGACCAACATGCTGTAGGTTTCTCCTCCATTACAGTACAATAGTTGGCCAATTCTTTAATGGGTCGGCTTTTCTCTATCAAATATGATTTACTATCAACATTCATACTATATTAAAGCATACAGAATATCACCATATGCACATTTTGCCTGAGATCCAAGGGTTTACTGTTGATAAATGCTTTTCAATCCATTTTCTGTTCCAGGAAATAATGTCATTGATGGACTTACCGGCAATGGGCCAAGATCAGCTGGATCAAGTGAGGGTCTCCTCCTCATCTGCACAGGAATCTTTAACCGGGGATCTTCCTGCTCAAAGACAGATGATGATACAGAGAATGGTGGTGAAACAAGTGAATGATAAAGACTATGCTTTTTAATAATACTTATGAGCAAAGCGTGCAATAACCAAGCCACCATATGTAAATTACCTTCCCGCTAAAATATAAAAGGCAAATAAGGTAGAGGTCTTCATGGGTTAATAAAGTTATGTCTGACCCCAAATAAACTCCCCAGACTTTTCCACATAGTTCAAAAAACAAAAGGAATGCCAACCAGGACCAGAGCAGATCAGAGAATCATCAGAACCGAAGGTCTACTTTGTCATCGAGAGTTCCTAATATAGACACAAGACAAAAAGGCTTTGTATGCCTCGATGTCTAAAGCAAAGCTGTCAATGTACTGCATAGCTACTGGCTAGCAATACAACAACTTATTTTGCTTAGAAGTACAACAATTTAATTTAGTGCTGTTGTGATTAATGTTAGGTCTGATGAATTTTTTTTTTGAACTTCAAAGACCTGACAGCAAGAAGACTGGACTCAACCTGGAACATAGTTTAGGAAACCAGGAAGGTCAGAGGTTGGACCCTTGGGTTTGGGGAGAAGAGGGTATACCTGGAGACCTAGAGTCTGTTGCTTTCTCACCCAGGTAGTAGTCTTTGTGTTGTGGTCGATGAAAAAGGGTCTTCCGCTGGGAGCACTGCGAACCTCCCATCCAGCAGGCATAGAGCCTGTGGGCTCTGGGCATGGGGAGTGCTGGGGAGATTCCTCGGGGGACATGGGGGGGCGGTACACTGTGGGGCTCTGGGATAAAACACTCTGCGCTGCTGCCTCTGAGGTTGTCTGTCCAACGGAAAAATATATGACCAGGCAATATTGGTTTGGACCAATTCACTGGATTGCATACGGATGCATAATAAAAATAAAATATTTGGATAGAAGAATGCGAATAATAGTGCCATAACTAAACATGTTCGTTTATTCTGGATGAATTAACTTTAGAAATTGCCATGCGGAGTGTCAGTGCGCATACCGCTTGCCCCCATCAACAAGAGTGAAAAAAAGACTGTCGTCTACCTGAACGAGGGGCCGTGTCCATGAAGTGTTCCGGCTGTTGTGGTTGACATAATAGCGTCTTCCTTTACTGTCCTGCTTCTCCTCCCAACCTGGAGGGAGCCCAGTCGAGGTTGATAGCAGCTATTGAATAGTAGAAAAAGGAAATAAAGTAATCAACACTGAAAACCTCAAGCTCTTTAAGTTACATTATAACCCACTAAAGCTGCTTCCTTCCTGGCCACAGGAATTTATGCCTACATGATAAAGATCAGTTAAAGAATCTTGAATGTGGACAAAAGATGCAAGACAGGATTGGTGAAAGCTAGTTTGGAAGGGTTAAATCGGGGAGTACGATACACACCACAGGATTAACTGGATGTTCCTCTCCTGTACAAGTCCGGGTACTTCCTCTGTGACTGGAATGGCGTGAATTACTAGCATGATCCTGCAGCAGAGGGGAGGGATATGTCAAACACAACAATCATTACGAGGCCACTAATAAGCACATACTCTCCATCTCTCACTGATGGCTCATGGTTCATGTTAATCTCATTATGTATTCATCTCAGCCCTGTGCAGCACAGGAAATTATTCACCGTCTGGGAGGTGCCCTGCTCGCCAGCTGTGGCCCCTGATACTTGAATGTTTCTCAGCTCCTCGCAGAAAGAGTGGAACTCCAGCGGTGGGTGGGGTGGAGGTGACGAGAGCTGGTTATTGCTGCGGTATAAGGTAGACTCATCTTCTGTTATGATCTCCCAGCTCTAGAGGACAAGACAGAAAAGACTCATGAAGCACACTTGGTGGGGGTCTCGCAATGGCAGGCTAGAAGTCCGATGGAAAAACAACAGCTCTGCCAAATTACTCAGCTTAAAGGAATAGTTCAACCAAAAAAATGAAAATGTTGTCATTATCTACTCGCCCTCATGTCAGTTGAAACAGTGGTGAAGTTTGTATGTCAATATAACACACAGCCAGTTTGCTAGCGCTCCTCCATAGCAGCCTTCTCCAGAACAACTGGAGTGAATGGAGACCGTTT
Organism: Acanthochaenus luetkenii; assembly: GCA_900312575.1. Lineage (NCBI taxonomy): Eukaryota > Metazoa > Chordata > Actinopteri > Beryciformes > Stephanoberycidae > Acanthochaenus > Acanthochaenus luetkenii. The sequence continues at coordinate 11,578 of OMOT01033273.1, forward strand.
CTTTAGAGAGTGTTAGTGTTCTGAAGCCAAATTATTGCACTGTGGGTCCAAATGTCCAACATTGACCTAATTATTGCAACAGTCGCAAGCAGATGCTGACTTCAATTGCTATCTGAAATATTGTAATTATGTGTAGAGTGCGCTTCAACGACCCAATACAGTGGTAATTACAAAAGGGAAAGTCAAATTTGACATGATACCCAAGATGCGACATTCTCACTCTTTGTTTAACTTTGTGCCACTCATAGCAACTAGTAGCCAATAAACTAAAATATAAATTACAAAACTGAGGTGGAAATTTTCCTCCACTGTAAAATAGTCACCAATACTCAACTTTTGTTTCGGGGTCCATTTTGTCATTTCTGACTAAAAGGTACTTGAATACATGATGAGTTGTATTTATGACTGTAAAGCTTGGAAGTACGAGCTGAAGAGGAGCACTTGAAGGCAGCAAGACCACCACTGTAGGGCCCTTTTTGGAACTCTACAGAAACGGTCTCCATTCACTCCAGTTGTTTTGGAGAAGGCTGCTACGGAGCAGCGCTAGCAAACTCAGTGTGTTATATTGACCTACAAACTTCACCACTGTTTCAAATGACAAGAGGATGAGTAGATAATGACAAAATGTTCATTTTGGGGTGAACTATTACTTTAACTATACATCTTGACAGGGATAGAAAAGGTACCAAAATATCCTACTCAAGTACACTCTTAAAAAGGATGTGTCAATTTTAACACATCTGTGTGTCTTCTGGGTTACTTTTCAACACAGCATATGTCAATGACAACACATTTTAACATGTTCAAATATTGAAAGTTTGAGAATGCACACAGAAGGAAGGTGCAGATCAACAGCCCAGTTAAATTCAAAAGAAAAGTAGCAGACCTGCACATTTATCTCTTGCAAAAGACCAACATGATTCAGCCTCTGCCTTCATCAGGGTACAGATGAATACATTTTAACATACCATATGTTGTTTTTAACATATCTGAGTATGTCAGAATTACCTCAGGAGACTCTCGTCTGTCAGCGTCTTCGTGGTCAGAAATCTGTCTACGGGCAATGAAAGCATGCTGGGCCTCCATGTTAATGTCCTGTCTTCTTTGTGTCTCCACCTCATTGTCTCTGTGCAAGAGACACAGACAGACAGACAGAGACACACACACACTTTAACTCCCAAAAGCAACAAGCCACCCCCATGTTCTCACATACATTATAATAATGCGCCACAAAATATGGCAAATATTGAAACGACACAGCAGAGTGGGAGGCAGTCTTACTGTATTGTGGGCCTGTGCCACTGTGTGGTTCTGCTCTCATGGCTGACATAGTAGGTTCTTCCCAGATTGTCCTGCCGCTCCTCCCAGCCAGGGGGCATGGCAGGTAGCTGGTGGTTGTGCCTGGGACCTGACATGTCCTGGCTCTCCAGAAACTCCCAACCAGGCTGCATGACATAAAAACAATGTTCACATCCCAGCACAAGCAGTATGGACACAATATCCTATTGCCACAAGTCAAAGGAGACTTGGCACGTAGTTAGATCATGAGGACTAGAGCTCTGGGTTGGCTCCAAATCATTCTAAAGAGGTTGTCAGCATATTCCTCAAAGGCCACGCGTCCACAGTGGGACAAATATAGGTTGGCCTTATGGACATGGCGTTTAAGCCAAGGCTTACATTAAAAATCCATGCTCAGAAAGAACCCATGTTATTCCTATGATCTTGAATAGTTGAAATTGAAAAATATCAAATACATTTTAAAAGACAACCTCTAATTACAGCGTAGCAACTCCAGAAAGTGTCCCTTGATTCTTGGTTCTCTGGAGTGCTGCTGATTTTCATATATACTGACAGAATTGTCCAAGGTCATACATAACACATGTGAATTCTGTCCATTTTCTCTTGAGGTTTGTTGGGGAACCGTGACTATCAGGTGTTTATGAATCATTAGCCTCTATCAGGACAGCTTAACACCCTTTAGGCTGTTGGATTTGACAATATTAAAGTCTGGTATAACAAGCTTGGCTTCTTTTCCTTCAGACTTATTATCAATACACTGATTGTTTGGCTGAGCACCAACCAAATTAGGGAGGACAGAAACAGTATAATGAACAGATGAGAAGGATCACTGCACAGGAAAATTCAACACAAGAAAGAGGAGCTGTGATGATGGCAGTTAATTGGTTGCTGTAAAAGGATAAGCTGGACTTACATCCATGTCCTCAGTCTGATCTGCAGCGTCCTCCTCTGAGCCAGAGTTTTTTGGCAGGTAAGTCATTTTGAGACGCAGATGACCCTTGACTCTGGACTTGTGGCTGCATGGGAACGACAAACAAATCAAAGGTAAAGTGTATTTAACGTATCATCGGGAAAGCTTAAAAATAAAGTACACTGTGACCAAATCATTTCCCCTGCAAAATTTGAAAGAATGTGCTAAAATGTGTAAGAATGGAATGTATAACAAGGAAGGAGAAAGTATTAAATAACCATGAAATAAAGCCAACCTTCTTGGGTGAAGCAGAAAATCCTTGAATGTATATGGCCTTTCAGTATTAGGATTTTCTGTCTGGAAAAAACCCAACAACATTTAAATTAAAAAAACAAACAATAAAAAGGAAATCCTTAATTCTTCAAACACTTTGACAGCTACATGAACTAGAACAGATCTGTATCTATATGACATTATATCATAACATACTGTACAATATCAACAGTAAAAGTACCATCACGTGAAAGGATGGTGAAAATGTACTATGGGGCCAATTTGCGGGTGTTCTATTTATAATAAAACAATAGTAGGAACATAACATAAACATGGACTGTATTTCCAAAACTACTGACAACGATGTGGAACAGACACAAGAATGAGGGTGTGCATGTTTACATTTACATGCTGACATGGGTGAGATTAAGGTCAAGCGCTCAGAAGTGTGACAGCGAAAACAAATTTGATTCAGTTGATGTGGTATAAATAAATTAAATAAGATGATGATGTGGTTGTAAAACAGCAAACTACTTTCCATTCACAAACATCCATATACAAAGTACAAGGATTTCAAGCAACCATCCGCAAACAAGCTACGACTCACCGGTATCTGGTGTAAAGGTACGTCCACCTGGCCCAGAAAGTCATCACGTGTCTGCCAGAGAGGGAGAGTGAATGACATACAGATGTCCTTATCATGAAACCACTTTTAAATGAGACGCTGCTGACAGTATTCCTTGTCCCACGAACACACACACACATGCACACGACTGGCCTAGATATTTAGGGCTGTGGTGCTCAATTTATCATTCTTACTGTATATATATATATATATACACATATGTTTTATCTCCTATGGTATCACTGTAATATCCCAACGGGGATTTAACAGTGTTTCTGTGAAATGTGTATAGCACCTTTCAAAAATGTATTATACTATAGTTTCTCCACAGGCCGGCTCCTCTAGCAGACCACTAGATCTTTAATCATTAGGATCAACAAGAAGTACCATTATCTCTATTCATCAATGCAGTAAAAGTACCAAGCAGCACAAAACGCTGCTCTATGTTCCTATTTGAAATGACTAAATATATTTGAGTATATGTAGCCTACTTAGCGATCTATTTCTCAGATATCATTGAATGGTTGCATTGTGTTATTGCTACAGAGGGGATTCATACAGCACACAACCTCGAATGCAGAAGGCTGCAGGCAACCACACAACGTTGTCAGACAACGTTGTGTGGTTGCCTGCAGCCTTCTGCGGTTGCCAACATTCAAAGTCAGCTTTGAGACCATTTAACACCCCTAACACGTCAAACTGGCTGACAGCAAGCAGTATGGAGTGTTTACATGAACAAATATAGATGAAACCCTCCTTCGTCCTCCACTTGCACTTCTAATAAGGCGGCAGAGACAAGCAGATAAGCCCAGGTTCAAGGACAGGCTACATAGAGCAGCGATGGCCAGCCTCAACAACCCTTGAATTCACTGCCATATGAATATCTCTCCTATATGTACAGTAATTTGCGCCAGACCATCAAAGCTTTTAGCCACAATGTTGACACCCTTATTAATCTCTAATGTTCATGTCTTTCGTATTGTCGAACAGATTTATGTTTTTAACATTTGAAATTAGTTACAACTCTGTAGATATACATAGACATAGACATATGCAGTTGTCACTGGATGTCTTGGAAGGGTATTTTTCCCTGTTACGTTGCTTATTTTCTGCAAATTCTTAGGTTCTTATCTAGAAATGCCTCAAAAGAGGTATAAGACGATCAGGGAGTCACACAAATGGGTGTTTTGGGACCTTGAGCCCCCTTACGACTGATTGCTTGTAATTTTGCAGCTTCTACCCACATGCCATCAAACTCTTGAACTCACAATCCGCCATGGTCACATGACACCGTCTTTGGACACCTTCACTCTCTGGCAGCAATAAATGTTTACTATGGACACCCAAACACTTTACAACACTATGACCCTTAATGTCACTGCACTAGCCATAGCATGCACTACAATATTATGTTCTTACACTTAAAAATAAATTACATTTAAAGTGTAGAAAGAAAAGCACAAGACCATTTAATCTTCAGCGTTATCAGTATTCAACTGCTTAACAACAAATGATAAATAATATATTCCTTTACTCATAAAATTGTGTTAAGTATTATACCAAGACACATTAATTTAGGTTATTTTTCTGCTTTTAAATCCTAGGATCCTTCCAATGGGGAAGTATACAAAGTAATGTGAAAATAATGTTTATTAGTTTATCTTATTCTAAAGCTTTCAGCTTCCAACACAATAACCTACACCCCCAACATTTCCACATTAGTCTTCAACAGGGGCATGCTGGACTGACATAAGACCAATACATGCTGCATGTCTTGTAGAGCGTGTGTGTGCATGTGTCAATCAGAGTACATTCACTTGGTCATGTATCTGTTCTGTAAAGTGTCTAGCAATAGCTGACTGCTGGTCCTTTCTTCAGATTGCCTATTTGTGTTTACACGTGTTCACTTAATTAGTTGCCGTTGTGTTTATTCCACATTAACAAAGACCACAGACCATACACACAAGCATATGTACACTCCACAAGATATACTACATTTATTATATTCTTACCAGTTCGTTTTGCATATCCCTCTGGTAGTTTAGATGTATTTGGCCCAATTCCTGTTGTATAGCTACATTTTATACATTACTCTCTGTATCCTTTTTTCCCTCTCATTTATTGATATTGAGGTTCTGAATTTGGGTGAAATCATCATCTAGAGTAGAATCAACTAATTTGAACATGATCATTACTTGGGCATTACAGCGTGTGCTTTCCCATTGTGAGTATCTATTGCAACTGTTGGTTTGAGAATGCACTGTGACCATACAGTTTTGACTCCTAAAAGACTGTAGCAGATAGCAGTCCTCTCCGTCATCAATGTCTATATGATAGACACATCGTAGTACAAAGGATGTTGTGAAACTCACATTTTACATATCTTTTGGTATTAATTACATATTGCTTCCACACAATAGACACATATAATCCTGTTTACTGGAGATATAATACACTATATATGAGTTTATGTACTGCTATGGTTTCATAGAGTGAGAGCACATCCTTGTACACTCTCTTTTGGTCTCCCTTGTAATTACTGTTTACGAGGGCTAACATGAGTATAGGGGAGAATCTAGAGGTTCTGAAACATGAATAAATTAATCAACCTTACCACAACCGACCGGGACGTGGAACTAAGTACAAGGACGAACAGAGGGGATTTCTAAATATCCGCTTCCTGGTCCAAACACTTCCTGTCCCACACATGTCTTTATAGGTTATCTAATATCATGGCATCCTTTCACAGGTCTCATTCAGCTCAATGTGTGGCCTTTCATATCCAGCGCAAATCTTTCTTTCTTTTGTATCCACCAGCATTGAATTATACCAACAACATCTAGAAGGCTAAAAAGTTCATTCTGGTGTCACGTAACCATCCCTAACAGAATACTATGTAACACACTAATTTCGAACCTCCCATAAATCCCAGCAACAATATGTCAATATGCTGACCTTCCTAACTTTAAAACAGCCTGCTCAGATTTTCAGAAGTTGCATCGCACCAACAGTCACAGACTAATGGGACAAATGACACCTCTGTCTTGAAGCCCACTCAGTAATTCATAAACCACAATACATCAGTAATCACAGGCTAAAAACTATGCCTGTCCCAGCCGGTTTGAAAAGGTCACTGAGGCCACCTTTATGTCAGTAAAACACAGATGACAGCATTTGCTATTACATCAAACTGTCTCTTCCCATTGGTAACTCCGTGGACATAAAGGTGAGGTGAGGTGAAGTGATGCCAAAGTTTGACAAGGAAGAAGTGGGAGTTTTTCACGCATTTGAAAAAATGGCCCAATCAAAAGATGAGCCTACAGACAAATGGCCATTACTCGTTCAGTGTGTTCCTGATTGTAAAGCATAGACGGCTTACAAAACTACTACTACTGTATCATCTGGCATTACAAACAAGGTCTATAGACAGATGTTAGGTCTCTGTGAAGCAAGGTCTGTGAAATGTCTCTTGATGTAGCTAGGCAACCACAAACTGCTTTTGACTGGTGGACAGCATCCTGTGAAACCAACTTGTTTCAAGAGCTACACAACTAATGTTATTGGAGCAGGTAAAAAAATGGAAAAAAGAACTGTGTCCGAAGGCATTAAAGGATTCTATCAAATGAGTTAAAGTTGAAGATATTTGTTAAAAGTCAGGGAGTTAGAGACGCTGGCTGGTGAGAGTGCCAGACCTGCAGGGGTTGTGCTTAATTGTACTCCCCAAGTTCAGTGAAATCTGTAAAAAGTTTTGAGAAGCCCTTGTTATCCACACATCGGATCGTTTGCCACTACTGCAAAAGAGACCAGCTATTTAAAGGCTGATGCCCTGCACTAATAAGGAGGTTAAAGTATCTTGATACCAAATATCTTGCATCCAATACATACAGATTTTCTTTTATGTGTGTATAAATATATTTTTTTTCTTTGGGTTTTTCATATTATCAGCTCTGCCCATTTTGAAGTGTGTTGTTTCTTTCGGGCATTCATTTTACTATTTCATCAGTTCTATATTTATCTTGTATAGGTTATTGCATTAGAAACAGTGTCCTGATCCATCCTCTCCAATAGGCAGTGGACCAATCCTCCACTGCCACCTTTTTCAAACACTGAGCCAGTTTGTTTGCCAGGTATGCTGATGGAGGTAGTATAGCCAAAAAAGGTTAATTGTAACTGCTAAATGAAGACAGAGCTCACACATTTTTCATGAATGCTGGCTATGTTCAAGCTATGAGTAGTTCAAGGGCTAAAAGTTAAGCTTAGTGGTCTGCAC
>OMOT01033273.1:22740-38577 GCA_900312575.1 Acanthochaenus luetkenii
TCCACACATGCCTGGCATGACTTGAGTGCTGCTCTAGTATCATGCGGTTCATTTGAATCCACAGGACTGGGCAGTGCTACAGCCCACCAGACTATCTGGAGTCAGGGTGAATATTTCAGGGGCACTTTATTTATATCAGGAAGGGGCACAGCTTTTCCCACAACTAAAATTAGCCAGGGTAAATACTTAAGCTGATTACTCAAAGTGTTAACAGAATAATACAAATGGAAAGCTATTCTAGAATTAAGCAGGTGTGTATACACAATCTAACACACAATTCAAAAGGAGGCTGACTTTTTCTTCTCTTTCAGCCTTTTCTTGGAAACCAATATGTAATGGATTACTGTAATGTAACCAAATTCCTTTGAATGTTTGTTCACATTGGGCTTACTAATTGCATTACTCGGCTGGGGCCATCTTCTCAGTTACTGAACGTAGCCGTTTCTTGTGGTGGGCCTAATGGCTGACCCTGAGTAAACACAGTTCCAAGGATTTGAATGGTGACAGCAAACAGCATTATTATATTGCATATAAACATAGGCCTGTCTTATAACCATTCACTTCTCTAGTAGTGCACAAGTGTGTGTAAGAAACAATAAGCAAAATACATAGTGCAGCCACTTTATCAACAGCATCATTATTCGTCATTTGTATGGCACAATCTGACTTCCTTTTCATTCAGAACATGTGTCAAGTATCTTACAATAAGAATGCTGATTTGAGTTGAGAACCGTTTGCTTCTCAAGTCATTGTGAAATGTATAGGCATTTCACCTGATCACTGTGTTCCAATGAAGAAACATATCACTCACCTTGGTGTTTTGACCTGGGTTCTTTGGAATATAATTCCCTTTGTGGCTTGTGTTTATATCAGTAACAGAGCTAGACACCTTAGCCAGAGAGAAAGGGGACAGATGAATGTGCACATGTGGAGAGCAAGGGCTAGTGAGCTTTGGGTTCAAAACGTGACATGAAATTCCAGTGTTGGGGTAGGGCACTTCCAGGGAAAAGCTCCTTTGTATGGCACGGTGACAATGGTTTTCCTCAGGCATTTCCTGTCCTTTTCCTCCTGGAAATACTTTATGGTTCTTTTCTGATGGTTTAGCTGAGGAGAGCAAACAAGCTGAGGTACTTCGATACAGCTTTTTGTGAGGGTCACGTTCACCCTCAGGCTGTGGCGCTGGGTAAGGAGCCTCAGGATATTCCACATTGACTGTAGCCTTGGCTGTAGCTCCCTTCCCAGATATCACTGGTCTCTGGTGGGCAAAGTGCAGCAGCACACTGCTAGAGTGACGATTTGACCGGTCTAACATCGATGACAGTTCCATTATTTTGCTCCTGTCCTCTGTTTTACATTTTGGTTCATCCTGTAAAGGAACGTTAAATTGCACCGTGTGTTTGGCGTCCCTGCACTCAGCTGATGAATAGTTGCCTTGGGAGAGGTAAAGGCCATTTAGTGCTGTGGCGGTGGACCCTTTGTGAGTGACTTCCTCATCATCCTGTGAGGATTCGCTGGCAGGTGTCTGGAGAGATGTCTGATGAGAACACCTTGATGGAGGGAGAGCAGGTAGAGCCACTGGGCTGACTGGGGAGGCAGGTGGCGTGCTACAGGGGCTCTTTGAAAATATAACCAAGGAGGAGCACCGTCTCAAGGGGACCTTGGACTTGCAGCAGAGTAGACTCCTCTCCTGGGCAGTCCTGTGCTGTTCTGGAGCCTCTGGCTCAAAGATGCTGTTGCTGCTACAGTATCCTGCATCACTGGCCATGCTGCTGCATGAGCCTCCTTCAGAGCCACTACCTGCTGCTCCTTCACAGCCCCCTGGCTCTCCATCTTCTGCACTGCTCTCCAGTTCTCCACTGAGCTTACCACAGGGCTGTAGCGAGATCTGCAAAATGCTCTTCTTACTACATCCTCCAGTATTAACCTTGGGTATGAATACTGAAGAGTAACGCTGTAAATTACCGTAGTCTGGTGACAGGGGAGTCACCTTCATGTGGACAGAACTGTGTGCCAGGCTCTTTGTGGGGCTACGAGCTGACACACTGAATCCACTTTCCTCACCATGGCTGCTAAGGCTCTCTGACAGAGGGTCCGTGTTGCTTCTCCTCGACGCAAAATGCAAGCGGAGCCGGCGTGCCATTCGTTTAACTCTCTACTCCCTGCAATGCAGAGTGTTGCATGACAAAACTTGCTAGCAGGAAAAAAGAACAGCAAAGCAACTGCTCCAAGTTCTGCTCTGTGATTACAATCATTAGCGGCTGTACATTGCCAAAATAGCTCTGGTGACAACCTACATTCCTCTCAAGGCTGATCTCAGCTATTAGTCAGAGGTCAGTCGTTATGCTTGGAGGATTGACCCAAACACACAACCCTTGAAACTAAAGCAATCCCAGTGGTCCTCCTCTTCAAGGCTTAAACCCTACTCAGAAAACAAAAAGTTACACAGAATCTTGAAGGGCAGAGCTCCCACTGCCGACTTGCGTTAGAGCCCAGCCTCAGCTTTGTTGCAACTGTACCTCCTGAATTCCAGCCAGATTAGCATAGTATCTAACACCATCTGCCTTTTCCAACAGCCACACTCCCGGTTACCCCTTTGAAAAAAACAACATGGTAGTCCTCTAGTTTGCATCTTAGACTGAAGCTCTGGTAAACTGTTATGTCTGCCTCAGGCCACTCACTCAAGACTCCACTTCCCGCTGCAGCTATGCTTCTAATGTTTCTGCTGCACTGTGCCCCCACAAATATTTTTACCCGCTGGTATTGAATTACAGGAAATCAAAGGGAATGACTTTTGACATATTCTATATCAAACTGAGGACTGGGTTGCCAAATAGCATTCATATATGAAACCACCACAGCCAATATGCAGAAAAGTGATTGGTAATCATTGTAAAAAGCAAATCATCAAATTAATAATTCAAATTTTGGAGTTAATGCAAAAATACAAATAAAGTCATGAAAGATTTAGCCTACAGACAAGGGAATCTGTTACATTTTATCTGTCCATCAAACAAAATATTAGTAGATAAAAACAAGGAAGAATTGTGATTGCTTTGACAGTGACATGATACATGTCATATGACACCTCATGTAATAGTTAATGCTGGTTTCCAATCTCTGGTTGTAGACAGTCCTTTTTATTAATGACAGCCTATTAATTGTGAGTGAGGCCAGACTATTTCAGGGCATTACTCTGCAACCAAGTCAGTTTCAGTACAACGTGTAACAGTAAATGGCTCAGCCAGGATACCGACATGACTCACCAGAGGATACTTTCTGATGCAGTAATCCTCACCCTCTATTGCTTACACTAACGCCGATGTGGCTACTGTCAGGAAACCTCATGACTGGCTATCAATCAACAATCTGGCCAAAAGCAGATGATTGTGGTCAGGGGACGTGAGTGGATGACGCACACTACGCTGAAAACCACGTTTATGCAAAGTCATATGGTGTAATAAGCCTAGAATAAACCGAATAGCGATCTGTGATAGAGACAGTACACATTAACTTGGTACCAAAAGCAATATTGCATATTAAGTGTTACTGTTTTGGAATTGAATTATGTTAATATTGGTCAGCATATGGGCAATTATCTATATTCATGTGTTAATTTCTTCTCTGTGAACAGAATAATATGTTATTAACATAATGGGAATTAAGTTGATACCAGAAGATTCCTAAGATATGGGAGTTGTATAATACCTACAGATCTTGCAGATCAGGCCACTGACTGCATGAAGTCCGCTGTTTTCAGAGTTGCATGTGGTTTTGTTGATAATGAGACAGCGTGTGTAGGGGATGCTACCATCTAATGTTATGGCGGGAAAGAGCTTATTACATATGCATAAAACATACTATCTGCTCCCAGATCTACACAATATGGCTAACCGTTATAACATTACCACTAATAAACTGTGTAATATCCTAAGCAGTTTGAAATCAAACATGGCTAACTAAGCACATGAAAAGATGAAGATATTTGAATAACGTGAATAACTATCGTATAGAACATCACAGATACACACAAAACAAGAGATATACATTAGAATACAACACAATGTGATATGCAAAGTCTTGTGTGTCCAAGGTTTCTTCTGATTTTGGCCACATTCCACTGGAGCTATTCTTAGACTTCCTGGGACCTCTGAGCTTAACCAAAATCTGGTGTTTTATGGTGTTTGACAGGTTTCTTCCTAGCAAGGGCACATTCTGCCAGATTCCAGAGTTTACAACCCCATTAAGGATCAGTTATCAGGAGAGCGATCAGGAGAGATCAGCAGACCGGTTCCTTCGTCCATCCTGTCTGTGTGAGGCCAGTTAGATGCACTACACTCCGGAGAGTAAAACTTGATCATCCAAAATCGTGTTGATTTCTCTCCCCATACACACACTGTACATGGCACAGTGAAACAGGTCTCAAAGTTACACTTAGCACACAAACGAACAAGTACAAAGCGGATTCTGCCAATGTATAAAATAACAAAACCTAGTTCAGCTTTTTTTGGAAATAAAAATGTCAACTTCGTGTGGATTTTATTCTTTTAATTAGGAAGAAGATCTGGTAAGTGGCTACCGAGACCAAATCACCGTGTTTGTTATTGGCTTAGGAGTGGGTGTGGACATTTGGACCAATCAGGTAGTTTCTTACACGCGCAATAACACACAGTGATTCGGTCTCAGATATTCTTCCTAATTAAAAAAGTTAAATCTTTGTTATTTCCCAAAAAAGTACGTGTTGACGCAAATGTGATTTCCCTTTCACATTTTTGCAATGTTCATAGTTTTTGGTTGCTACTATTGTTTTTTGGGTTGCAATCCTACATTTCTTTGCATTTTAATACTTGAACAATATTAATTAAATGGAAAAATCCTGCTTGGCCAGTGAGTGCATGGGCCGGTTGGACTGGTCGGATTGTAAAATATTTTGTCTGGTTGCGTGAACTCACGGGTGACCTCTCTCTCCATTTTCTCTGTGTCAAATTGGCAAAGGCACACACACATGCACACACACACACACAATCACACAACTACTACTGACAAACCCCTCCGAATCACAACAAAATGTACTTGGAAGGATGACAGAGGAGATTACAATCGGTCAAACCAAATGATTGGTAAACTGATGACGTAATGACAAGTTCTAGAAGCTTTAGGTCAAACTAAACAAAATGGCAGACCGAAAGAGAAAAGGAGCTTACAGACTTTCAAAAAACTGACCATGTTTCAACAACAACAAGCTCACAGTCGGCAGCCCCATAAGATAACTAGAATGACTGATAATAATGAGACAGGTAGCGGCAGAGAGGGAGTGGGCCAAAACAGGCATATGATATGACATGCATTACACAGCATCTTTAAGTACAAAATTGTTATATGGCCATCTAAGTGACATACAACAGTGCACTGCCGTAGTCATTACTGATCTATGTCATGCTCCGTAAGAATCTAATTTGTTGCTGCTGTTTTTTGTAGTTACTGAGCAGAGTCTACCAGTAGGACACGTTATTGATGTGGCAGTGGCCCAGTCAAAAGCCCAGGAGGAACATGTTAATACCACCACTACTACTACTAAAAACACTAGTATTATGATTTGTATTATTATTGAATAGATTCAAAAGAGCAGAATTAAAAGAAAGAAGACAGTGTAAAGGGAACAGAGGCGGGGGGAAATGAAATAAGCCCCATTTCAGTGTATAAAAAAAAGAAGATAATTACAAGTCATAGTAGTTTCAATAAAAGCCTCCAAAAGACATCTTAGAAGGTGTTATGTATGCCTTTACGTGTGGAATATGCTACTACAATTCAATCAGGAAGACTACTATACGTGTCAGGTTTGGGCTGCACCAGCTACAGTGTGATACGTTGCTCATAAGTCAGTAAAAGTAAAAAGCACAGATAAAAGCTAGTTCAAAATTAGTGACTTACCAAATGTTGTTGGCCCACATCTAGTTAGAAAATGTCCCCACTAGTTTGGGGAGTTTGGGTATAAAGTTAATACTAAGGCAAGAGGCTAACGCTCACAGAGAAAGTTTAGATACATTTTACAGCTTAGTTGCCACACTATTTATCTGACACTGGTTCACTATCAACATTTCCAGATGTTATGATTGGATTATTATGTGGCCTTACAGTTGCTGAAATAATAATATTGCATAAAACACTACTGATACACTGCAAATCATTGATGACATATCATTATACACTTGCAATATGACCGTGTAGGAGTGTGGTTATATTTGGTTGATATAACTGTTGCTCAAGCTTAAGTGTCTAAATGTGTGTCAAACTCAGGACTTTGGGGCCACTGATGTTGGCTAATTGCTAGACTGTGTTTATTTTAAATATGGTTAGCATGGTTAGATCCAAGTATAAGACAGTAGTAGTGCTGTCACTTGAGTCTGGGTACTTAGAGCCACCATCATCAGGTGTTCCAGGGCTTACATCAGGCAGGCATGAAAATGGGTCAGCAGCTGTACTGATCCAGCATTATGCCAATTATTTCTCACTCCTCAATGCTTTTACAATGCTGTGCACTAAATGTAAGAGAACATGGGACACGAGTATCTAGGCCACATTCACTACAATCTCCTATCTGCAGTTTAACATCTTAATCCAGAAACACACAATAACTTCTTAGTTCTTCTAAGTTTCGCTACCAAACACGAGGCCCGTATGCATGTGTTTCACAATCAGTATTTAGCAACATATCTCTTCACATAATATGGCCATCTAAGTGATATACAACACCCTATGTGATATGCAACTCCCTTTGAAGTCTGTCTACACCTGCACAACGACAGGCGTTAGGATGTCATTAGTGTAGCCAGGCATTGCCCATATTTACTGCTCTCAATAACAAGGTATCCTAGGTTTCAAACTATATCAAAGATGTCATGGCAAAATAAGGGCGGCTGTATAAACCTGGCATTGACTGGAAAATGCCTTTATTTACAGAAATATGACACATGCCCTTGCACGTATTAGAGACAGACTACCATTTGAGACAGTCATAAGTGTCAAGCTGAATATTATTCTTCAAATGACAACTTTTCAATACTTTTTTCATTTTAAAAGCTTTTCTAGACCTGCCCATATAGAGCCATTGGCCAAGGCTTTTAAACACAATGTAGTCAGCAATAATATATGACCCCATATTCCCGACAAACTGACATCTACCATGAGAGCTACCGGAGAGCAGCAACTTGTCCCAGCAGAAACTCAGTTCTATTCACCTTTGGGTGCTACTTTAACAGGTTTTGTAGCAAGAAACACAGAACTATAAGGAGCCCCAGAGGTGAAATGGTGTTTTGTTTTGTTAACTCGTGGGAACAAGATCTATGTCATGGCCACGACATGGAGAACCCATTATGTTGTTCATTGTTGACCAACTGGGATACCTACCCGTAGTATGTGGCATCAGTGTGCGTCCTTTCAGCACCATGGAGGCCTGGAGAGCGACAGACAGAGAGTGGGGCACTGTTTAATTCAGTAATAATAATAGTTTATTTCAGATAGAAAATATGTTTAAAGATTTACAATTTCACTAATCCGACGTCCTGTCTGGATCAACTTCACCTTCCTATTCCTGAATTCTGTGAAATCTCTAACTAGGTCATCTTTGTCCTTATCCTTTTTCCTACAAGCAGGATTTTTATTCTAGCGCCAGTAAAGAGGTTTACATAATGTCACCAAACCGTACAGTAATGTGGAAATAAGAATAACGCACATATCCGATCATTAAATTACACCTACTCATGTGTGATCAATCAATAAGCTATTATGGCTCACAATATATAGTGGTGAGTAATGGCTGTGCGGAACCGTCATCATGGGCCAGACAAATCTGACTGTCTCTCCTTAGTGTTGCATTGGCAACGTCCTCTATCAGCGCCAAAGCAGCCATTGTATCGTTCCGCACAGCCATTACGCACCACTTGCTGAGCCATAATAGCCTACACACATGAGTAGGGGTAATTTAATGATCGGATATGTGAGTTATTCTTATTTCCACATTACTGTACGATTTGGTGACATTATTTACTGGTGCTAGAATAAAAATCCTGCTTGTAGAAAAAAGGATAAGGACGAAGATGAACTTGTTAGAGCTTTCACAGAACTCAAGAAGAGGAAGTTGATCCAGACAGGATGTCGGATTAGTGAAATGGTAAATCTTTGAACATATTTTCTATCAGAACTAAAGTTAATTATTATTATTGAATTAAACAGCGCCTCCCTCTTGCTCCCCCCCTCTGTCTCTTGCTCTCCTTTCCACTCTCCAGGCCTCCATGGTGCTGAAAGGACACACAGTGATGCCACATACTACAGGTAGATATCCCAGATGGTCAACAATGAACAACATTAGTGAGTTCTCCATGTCGCGTTCACGACATAATGATCCGTTCCCACGCCATAATAAGTAATTCCCACAACATACAGATCTCGTTCCCACTCGTTAGTAAGTCGTGGCCACGACATATATCATGTTCACACAAGTAAAAAAAACCACACAATTTCACCTACGGGGCTCTGTAGAACTAGAACAATCTAAAAGGGAAATAAATGTCCAACACAACTAGCTACAACCTAAATTTGAAGTCTGACTAACAAATCAATCAAATGCTGAACATATCTGAGTAACTTTGAACATATCTGAAATACTTACCAGACGGTTCTCATCGAACACTTCCAACAGCAGACGATGCTTCCTGGGATGAACCTGAAAGATAATACATAACCACAAAGTCAAAATAGTTGAATCAATGGGTTCAAAGTGCTTTACTGTGTGCAAGTAATAATGAGCCATGGTCTAAGAAGCCCATCTGATAAATAATACAATTTAATTTCTGATATAGTCGGTTAATCCAATTTCCTGTTACAAGATGCCAAAACTGCTCAGTCCTATAGCACAGCAAAGGCACATAACTGCACTTGGTGAGAAAAGTGAGAGCTATTGCAGATTTTACAGTTCCTTTCCCCTAAATCCTGTCCCACCCAACACAATTATTGCCATTGAGCCACAGTGAACTGCATATCAATGATCAATGCTAAATCACACAAGAGGATTAAGTCAATGACGACTAAACATTTATGCTTTTGATGCTTTTTGATCACTTACTCTGAAATAGAATTCTTCATTCCATTTTGGGTCCAGTGTCTACAGGTTAAAAGAGGTGAAAAACAAAAATAGATGAATAATAATATATGAGCTCACTAACAAACCACAACTGTAATTGGTCACTCACCTTTTTTATTGTTTTAGTCTGAAGACTTGTTAGTTCTCCATTGACAGGGTCATAGAGGGACAGTCTTGTATATGGATCACTGTAACGAAAAAGAGGGAGAAACAGAGCTTTGAACAGCCATTCCAAATGTAATTATGGTGTGCACATCCATCTCTAAACAATAAAACAATCTCAGACCAGGCATTGCCTGCGAATATGAGAAATATTAACATGATGGTTCCGGTGGCTATGCTCAATGTAAAATGCAGTTTGATTTTGAGATGAGGAAAGGCATGGTTGGAGGCAGTGTGACACAATAAAACCACATCTTCTGCCCAAGTTCACTGGTTTTACCATCACAGGTATTACAGTTATAACACCACTTTAGTGACTGCAGCAATGTTTTGTCATCAGCAATGTATTGAGTCACTGGTGTTACCGTTAGGTTCATTACTGATATGGCAAGTTGTATGCATACAGTAGGTATAAAAAGTATGGACTCCTGATTTTTTTGCACATTTTCTAAAGCACAACATTAATTTAAAATGCACTTGTTTGTTAATTTTTGGTCAGAGTTGTATGCAAAATTGTCTTTTCTATCAAAAAAGAAGAACATTTCAAAAACCTTAAAAGTATACAATTAAAATAACAGAAAACCAGTTTAACATTTAATATCAAACCTTTATCAGACATCATTTTTAGATTGCATTTAGGGGTAATGAGCAACAATTCTGAATGCGTTTTAATCAAGTTTATTATAGTAAAATAAAACTACAATGAAAACTAGGTGTTCAAAAATATTGTTGTAAACTGAAATAAAAATAAAAACTAGACTTTGTGAAGAAACTAAAACTATCTCGTCTACTTGTAAAACTAGTTAAAAATCAAAAATCAAAAACATGTTTTTGTCTTTAGGTTTTGCAAGGTAAAAAAGTATGAAATTTGGGTGGAGAACTTTTGTCTATTTTTAGAGATGGCGCTACCCTGTAGACTGACTGAGGAAATGCCAGCATTGCCGTCGCCGTCTGCAAAACAGACTACGGACGTCTGGGAATATTTTGAGCCAAATTCAGATTCTGTTGCATTTCATTTGTCCAGCATGAAACCAAGTGGCCCCAACTTTAACGTAGTTGAGGTTGAGGGTTCATTGAAAAATATATGTCAATATTTTTTTTAAAGAGCTTTATTGTTTGTATTACACAATACCTGTTGCAAACACATTCAAAATACCTGTTCTGAACTTCTATCATTATACCTTTAAAAAATACCACCCCCCCACAAAAATACTAAAACGAAACTTTTATATGTATATTTAAAAAAAACAATTATGTATTTAATAAAACGACCAAACTCACTGAAAACGAACTAAACTAATAAAACATGTATAACAATGTGAAAATTATGAAAAGTTATAAATAATGAAAAATCTATAATAGCCCTGGTTTTAATTGAGTCTTTCTATCTTGATAGTGCTGATAGTAGGTTTCACTGACACATAAGCTTAGGACAAATTATACTTCTGCATCAAAGCTGTAGCTATGGCATAGCTACAGCATCCCCACTGCCCCCCCATGATGCTGGTACATGTGTGTGTGTGAATCTGACAGAGTCCTTCGGTGGTGGCTGACCTCCAGTAAGCAGTAAAACCAAGAATATGTTAACATCTCTTTACTTCTACCACTCAATACAATAAAACACATTTTGAATCGTCACCAGTCTCCATTTTTTCTATGTTGAATTACAGGTCGCTCTTTATGTTTGCTAGCGGTTAGCTGATGTTTGCTAGCTAACGGTAGCTTCAGTAACATCAACCAGTGTCAGCAGCTGTTTGAATTGAATCAATGACAGGAGCTAGCAAGGCAGTGTGGCGTTCCTTAGCTAGAGTGTTCGTGTCTACCATCTGACAGACTTGATGCGCTACTCTTGGGTCTGGGTCTAACGTTACTAAGATCCAAATAAACTACAAATGTATGTGTGCATTCTAAAAGTTTGCGCCGGTGATTTACTAAAAAATTATAGCGTAAATGACAACAGGTGCAAACGTGGTGGAGACAGCAGTATGAGGGTTTTGCATGTTTAATGGTTTGCACCATGGAGAGTTTGGACGGGCAACAGAACCGCAAACGCAAAATGTATTACAGGTGTTAGTTGAAGAGGCAAATACACATATGGATGAGCTACAGCAAAGAAATCTGAATATGACAAAAAACAACAATATATGGGGGATCATCTGCCAGAAAGTAAACTGCCAGTTAAAGCAGATGAAGAAAAGAGGCAAAAAAGACAAGTTTGATATTCTTTAGTGGCTGTGAATGTTTCATCTGGTTAAAATAGGCTACAATAAATGTTAGAGCTGTAAAGGATTGTTTTGTGACTGCAGTAATGTGTTTTTCAGAATTATTTTGCTGGGCGTAACAATTAAAAATGATTAAGACTGAGTATTTTGTTGGGTAATAATATATTAAAATAATAATATAAAATAACCACACACCTCTAGGGCTGGGTATCGCCACTAATTTCCCAAATTGTTTTAATTCAATATATATTCTGTTAGGGATATTTCAGTTACAATACCAATTTTGCTTGGATATGAAAGAGATTATCAGATATATATGATATAAAATATATATAAACACTCTATATATTATATTAATAACTGACCCCAAAACAGTTACATTAATGTACTTTTTACTTAACATGACCAACACACTATAGCAGTGTATCAGAAGAGAAACTACCAAAAGAGACCATATATTAATGAATAAGTAAAAGTAAACCAACAATCAGAAATAGAAATAATATTTTAAAATAGTATGTTTTTGTCTTGTAAAACCTCTGGACATTGTAAACTGTAAAGTCCATGAAATTAAAAGCCCCTTCATGATGCTTTGTCACTTCTTGGAGATTGTAAGGCTGCCTTCCTGGAACTGGGGAATTTCCCACCTCGTAGTGAAACTATGATGCTTGAGTGACACATTTTGGATTAAAAATAAATTTTAAAAAATTGATACTTTTCAAAGGGCATCAATACCAAATGACTAGCACGGGAGTATCGAAGTATCAATACCAGTTTCGATCTGCCCATCCCTAGTGGATATTCCTTTCCTAATTTAGCCGCATCATCAGCAGATGGCTACTGTAAAATGATGACGGAGGCTAAACTGTCCAGATTACATACAGAACCACGCTCGTGACAAGAGCTGATTTTCTTCTGGTTGTAAATCAGTGGAATAATTAGCGCGACTGAAAAATGTTGTAACAGGCAAAAAAATGCAACATAGTTTCGTTTTGTGTCACGCTGCTCTGTGTGTTTGTTATTCAAGTCCACGTGTAGAGAACGTAAAGCGGGGTCGGGAATGATGTAAAATACAGCCGTTGCTGCAATGGTGATAGAGGAAAATATCGACGATAGACATTTTATCGCCGCATGATATATATCGTCATATCGAACAGCCCTACGTCACGCTAGCAGCTAGAGGAAGGATGATAATCAAAAAGAACCGATAAGAGTATCCATAAAGTACCGAACCGATAAGCAGTATCGATAAGAGTAGTAGTATCAATAAAATCCTAACGATACCCATCCCTAGCGGTAGACCACCAAAACACTACATGGCAGTGTCATGCTTTGTTAGCACGGAAGTAATAACAGAAGTAGCAGTGTTTACGTTATCTTATGGCCCGCTTCGTATTTCTTCCTACATGTATTCGGTTGATAGTGAAGCCGATAGTGAAGACAATGGAGCAGATCGAAGAGAGACTAGCTGAGGAGGTTTGCAAATATGTTGATTGTAGGACACCTCGTCTCCGAATTACAAAGATTACCAGATGCCACTGCATTAGAGAAATTCTGAGAAATATCCCAGAATGTGAGTTTCAGTGAATGTAAACACTACTGTTGTTATTACTTCCGCACAAACAAAGCACGACACTGGCATCTATCGTTTCTGTGTTCTACGTGCAGAAAGACCAATGCAGAATTATAAATGCTGGCACTGCCGTAGCTACGCAGAAGTATAAATTACCCTTTAAGGGGATTTCTGGAGAGAATAATAGACTACTTGAGAGCCAGCTGTAAGTGAACCATATATGCAAAACCATAATTTTGAGCTTGATTGAGTCACTGAGATTTCAGAGGAAAATAGAAATGACCACCCTCCTGTTAATTTATGCACAAGTACACAGGATGCAAATGCATCACTTTTCTTGTCCAGTTTTACTATGGAAGATAATTCAGACATTGGGCAGGAAAAGGCCTCTAAAATCGCACCCCCTTTGAGGGAGGGTGATGAGTTATACTTACAAAAAGTGAAAAAGCATCACGTTGTGGAATAGCCTACCAATGTGAAATTACATTGAATGTATTGGGGCACAATATCCTCTTAAGATATGCAAGTATTTGATGTCAACAACTTACCTGGCTCCAATGATATCTTTTTTGGCCAGCCCAATTCCAGCAACGACTTTCACTCGTAGGATTCTGGATTCCTCCTGGCAAAACACAAAGCAGTCATTACGCAATATCATGACGCCAAGTTTACAAAGTTGACCTAAGCAAGTGATCAACGCTTCATTTGTACACATGAATCACAGCTACGGAGAACATACATGTTGTATTAATCATGTACGAATGACCACATCCATGCAGCGGATAGCTAAAATCACTTTTTTAATCTCTGTGTCACATAACACGTTTGTAAATTTTCCATAAGTCTCATTCATGCTTTTACTGTCTACTGACTCACGACATTTCGCAATAAATCACATGGCTCAGCGCGAGGAAACGACTTAGGCCCTAACACTGTACCTGAACTGACAGCAATAACATACTTACAACTGATTAGGCATTTGATCATGTTGTCAATGTGAATGACACATTTCAGTGGAGGACGGGAAACAGCTGCACAGAGGAAGTAATGGGGGCCTATATGTTTCCCGTCTAAAAAGTGGAAATGGCTCTCCAATTAAGAAGTAATGATAGTATTAGCTGGAAAGTAGTTTTAACGTCAACAATGGCGAGTCTCTATCGACCAGTGACACATGAAACCAGTTAACGTTACGTTACTATAACTAACTAGGTTACTGGGCTAGCTAGCTCGGGCGCTAACGTTATCTTCACAACATTGTAACATATTACTGCTTGCCGTTGTTGTGTTGACGCTAACGCTAGCTGTGTTAGCCACACACATGAGCAATTTCATTTCCACGCTAGCAAATGTTTAGGTAACGTTACCTCGTCTGTCTGAAGTCCTCTGATCTGGGAAGAAAGTGCAGCCATATCCTCTCCCTTCTCCCACCAAGCGACAACAACAAGGACACAGTGGTCGAGGTATGTTGTTAACAGTATACTCTTCCGGTGTTTAGTTACCACTCCGCCTTGCAGTAATCAGGCTGGTAGTTACCTAGAATCGGACCTAGCTAGCTGTTAAGGCAAACAACTTTAGTTTAACGTTAGTCGCGCCTTCGCTCATTCTAGTATCCGTCCTCCTCCCTTTCCTCCTCCCTTTCCTCCTTCCTCCTCCTCCCGTCCCCTTTGCCCTACCACTCCTCTGCCCTGAGCAGGCCTGGTCAGTGAACTAAATCACGGACAGGGCACCTGTGTTTTTAAAATTGAATATAATTTACATTGTATAAGTATGCAGTCTGGCTCTCTGTCTGGTAGCGAGATATGGGTGAGGAGAAAATCACTTCATCTTAAAGTAGGGGTGGGTTCATGAACGACCCGATTCTTTGTACGGCTCTTTTGTAGGAATTATGGGAACCGAGTCTCGCTGTGACAGAGCAGAGTGCAACATTTGCAAAGCTAATGGCTAAGGTGAGACATTATTAGATTTAGTAGTGTAAACCTGCCATTCTTAAAGTGCCCCCCCACACACACACACACACGCACACACACACACACACACACCAAAAGAAAGAACGAAGAGCCATTCTTTTGAACGGCTCTCGGACACGAACGGAGCCATAAGATCCGGTTCTCTTCAAAGAGACGTAATTCCCATCCCTATCTTAAAGCATCATTGAAGTTTGGTAGAGGTTTGGGTTGTGTAGTTACCTTGCCACGATGTAACTCCAAATATTGGGAGATATCTTCAATAGTTAAACGTATGAGAACAGAGCGGATTCTGCCAATGTATAAAATAACAAAACCCGGTGCCTCGTTTTTTGGAAATAAAAATGTCAACTTTGTGTTTATTTTACTATTTCAATTAGGAAGAAGATCCGGTAGGTAGCTTCCATCCATCCATGTTCAACCGCTTATCCGAAGTCGGGTCACAGAGGTAGCAGCTCCAGCAGGGGCCCCCAAACTTCCCTTTCCCTGGCCACATGAACCAGCTCTGACTGGGGGATCCCAAGGCGTTCCCAGGCCAGCGTGGAGATATAATCCCTCACCTAGTCCTTGGTCTGCCCCGTGGTCTCCTCCCAGCTGGACGTGCCTGGAAAACCTCCCTAGGGAGGCGATCAGGTGGCGTCCTGACAAGATGCCCGAACCACCTCAACTGGCTCCTTTCGACGCAAAGGAGCAGCGGCTCAACTCCGAGTCTCTCACGGGTGACTGAGCTTCTCACCTTGTCCCTAAGGGAGATGCCAGCCACCCTCCTGAGAACACCCA
>OMOT01033275.1:0-17529 GCA_900312575.1 Acanthochaenus luetkenii
AAAGCATATCTTAGGCTAAGGACGTCTCCTTCTAGAGATAAGATTCTCAGAGTCCTGGCTCAAAGGTCTATCCTGTCTATAAAGAGTTACGTCATTTAAAACCCTAGGTCAGTGCTTTCCTGTTTATGGAGCGGTAAGACCAAACAGATGTCTCAGCGTGGTCTAAACGTGGGCTGTCCATTCGAGTGCTGAGGGGGTGGGACCACTGCCAGTTCACCAACGAGAGAGCACACAAGTCTAAACCACGTGTTGCCTCCATCTATAGTTAGCCAATAGCAATCATCTACTGTTTATATAAACCCTGTCCTGTTAATACAGGGTGTGCTACTTCCTGCATTCTTGCGAGAGAAGAGACCCGTGCACGTTTCTTATTCACTCTGTTTCTCATTAAACCTTTTACTACCGTTGGTAGTAACAATCTAAACTCTAAATCCTGCATCCATCCTTTCACTCTTTTACATCCAACGAACGCCGTGCGTCAAACATACCATCTGAATGGCCCCAACAATATCAAAACTTCTAAATAAAAAGCAGCTATAGCTAAATTGTGCCTGTTGCTTTAAGAGTGTTGCATTCTGGGTAGTTACGGCAGACTTGTTTTCCGGTTGTGTTTAGCGGTCAGTGGAGCGGTGAAGACCGTCAGCCCAGTGAGATGTACCATGCTTTAAACTTTCTTTATATTACATACTGGTGGACTTTGTGTTCTTTACACGGAGGTAATAAATACTCTGCCCCAAGAGAGAAACGTCTTTTGACTCCTGATATCCAGAAAAGAACAAAGTTAGATGTTACTCAGTTATGAGCCAAACCGTATATGTTTATGACCAGAGGTTGTCCCTACGGTTCGGAGCAGGTAACAGTAGCCTGGACGGCTACAGGGCATTGAACAGTTTAATCAGCTGGCACGTTGTGGACCAGAGGGTTAAAAATATGCCGCCAGACCACCGGGCAGATGGTAATGTCGAGTTAGCAGTCACTTCAAATTCAAAACCACCTCTCAGAAAAATGCAGACCTCCGTGACATTTCTCTACATGTTTTCTTTTAGGAAGATTAACGCCGGATATGTGTCGCCACATTGCTCTAATAACGTAACTACACAGAACTTTCTGGAGTCTGGACAGACCGCCATTGAGTAGAAAGTGAGAACTGCTGATTCGCTGACGTTACGATAGTGAGGTGGACAGTGAGGGTCAAAATAGTCTCACAGAAAAAAATACAGCGATGTTTTCCAAATTATTTACCGGCCAGCTGGCGGGTGACCCCAATTTATTTATGCGCCAAACCTAAAATGTACCCACAAATGGAGCTTGGCGGGTGTTAATTTTGGACCCTGGTCACACCCCTATAGACCACATGAATAGCATACAAGAATTCTTACATTTCAGTGGTATTCACCTTTAAAAGCTCCTTCTCAGTGGCCAGGACATTAGATATGACAGACAATGGATCTGGAAGTCCAGAGGGGTGAAAGATAATCCAACAGTAACCATGCTGTAACTAGAGTCTGCACTGAAATGTGAACAGGGCCCCAAGCAGGCCGACATCATGCCTAGTCTTTAACACCAGCTCGGACGCTAAGCTATAGCTAGCGTGCACCTGCGGGTTGAGTTCCTAAGAGATTCTGGGGGGAGAAATAAGAACCCCTTCAGTTACTGACTTCAGACACAAATCAAATCCATTTTACAAAATGCTAGATCCATTCTAAAGCACACAGACGTTACAGGACAGTAAGGGATTTGATCACACACCGTCTTTTCATGATGAGCTTCAACAGAGTTTCCAAACAGGAGGACAATAGATATCCATGTGCAGCTCAGGGAGTTGCTTCCGGACTGCACCACCTGCTGCTTGGAGCTGGATATGAAGGAAACTTCCAGATAATTATTTTTTCTTTTTTTTCTTCCAAAGTGATTTCAATGTCTCTACAAGCATAGCCAAGGGTGTCATAGAATTGTACTTATCATTGTAACTCAAAGCCACTGGTATATACACAGTATCTTTCGCATCAGGTAAAGTGCAGTAATCGAGAGCAAGTTAGAACAGCAAAAGGGTAAAAACATGAAAGTAGCAAAACCATACCTACGAAACTAAATAGAATGTTAATGTCAAACCATAACCTTGTACTAGACCTTGTGCTTTCCAAATGATTGAAATACAAAGCCATGGTCTTAGCTAAGCTCTAAACCCTGACCAGCAGGTTGTCATGTGAGCATGATAGACTTTGTCCCAAAACAGAGCTACAGGTTGTTCCTATGCCACTGAATATAAACAACTAAAGCCAGAGGCCCCACAAAACATCAGCATCTGTAGTAACTGATTATTATTATGAATTGCCGCAATTATGGCACGCAGATTTATTTGGTTCCATCTCTAGGTATTCGCTGACTGGGTAAAGGGTATTTTGGAAAATAATTGTTAATTGCAAATACCATATGTCACTTTATACATTTTGGACCACAACACTTGTTTGTCTTAAAACCCCGTTAGTGGTGGACTTTGGCAGTGTAGCCCATATTGACAATATTCTGTTGTAGACCTACATGTTTTTGTTTTTCCTCATCATTACATTACAGTATTTAGCAGACGCTTTTATCCAAAGCGACTTACACATTACATTACATTAAGCGACCTACATATCATACCGTTGGCGGAGGCAGCCATGCAAGGTACCAACCTGCTCAACGGGAGCAATTCGGGGTTAGGTGTCTTGCTCAAGGACACTACGACAGATAGTTCCCGGGAGGAACTGGACTCGAACCGCCGACCCTGCAGTTGCGGGGCGGGAGCTCTACCTCCTGAGCTACTGCCGCCCCTCATCATGAAAAAGACCAAGGTTCCAAACACTTGCATATGGTTTCATATTTCATGAACCTGAATCCCAACTGAAACGCACTTGTGTGGTGTCCTTTTTACATACACATATAATTATAATTGTCTGCTTAACTGAACCACCCATTCATTACACCATTATCAATAGGCCGCACAGGCTCAAGCAACATCAATTTAATTCAAGGTTAAAAAAAAGAAAAAAAGAAGACATGATTTATTTCAGTGTGCGAAATCTGAATGAGGAAAAATAGTAAGTAATTCTGGGTCAAGGGCGGTGGTTCTCTCTGTTGCTGTACATGTTGCACTCAAAAATCAGCAATTACATATGGGTCAATTGTATACAACAGTGAGTGGCAGTGGCACATTTTTGCAGCCCATACTGTTGAGATGAAAATATGTAAAAATTCAAATAAATGTCAAAACATTCAAAATAAAATAAAATTTGAACATTTTGAAATTCTACGTAAATTAGGAACAGTTCAATTGTACTATTATTTCACTCAATAGAAGTCAGTCCAGCGACAAAATATGTAAGGACGATGTTTGGCTCATAGGTGTTACCCTCCCTTGTTATTGTCACTCAACCTACAGTATGGACAATAATGCAATTCTCTATTAAATTATACCAGATGGAAATTAAAGTGTTTGTGACCTTCTGGTATAACATACATGTTTGATTTAGATGCATCTCTTGAATTGATAAACAAATGTGCCAATGTCAATTCAAAAATCAGGCAGCTTAATGTGGCCTTGCTTATCAACAAAGGTACATACACCACCTGAAATATGAGTTACGGCTTTTGTGAATCGATAGGAGCCATTCTTCGATTCGGCATACGCATAAACCATCAAGCTTCGCTTTATTTCATTTAAATGACAAGTTTTAGAATTATTTTGCTTCCCCATAACCTTCTTCCACCTAATACACCTTGATGGGCGGTAGTGCGCCGCGTGAACCGGTTATAAAAAGTTTAAATTGTATTGCAGTTAAGTGCCGCTTGGTGGATTGCATGCGTATCGAATTGAAATTTGGCTGCGAACGATTCTGAAAATGTCACGAGTCGTAATTTA
Organism: Acanthochaenus luetkenii; assembly: GCA_900312575.1. Classification (NCBI taxonomy): domain Eukaryota; kingdom Metazoa; phylum Chordata; class Actinopteri; order Beryciformes; family Stephanoberycidae; genus Acanthochaenus; species Acanthochaenus luetkenii. The sequence goes on from OMOT01033275.1 coordinate 3,902, forward strand.
CGAAGTGTGTAAATGTACCGCCACACGAGGCCGCATTAAGCTGCCAGCGTTTGAATGGAGTTTGGCGTGACGTTATCACCAGACCTGGGAGAACGGCGCGTATCGGGCTAAGACGCGTCAATGTGTGAGAGTGATTCATATAATGTAGGACAACACACACACACTGGCGGCGTAGCCTACCACACTGGCTGCCTCTCCGGTCCTGGGCGTCCTGCGTCGTGTTCGCCATGCTGCCCGTTGAGGCTACAGGTGGGCGGCAGGTAGCCGGCCGGAGCGCTCCATGATGATGCTCTGACTACTGCACCGTCACCTCTCCGCCTTCTCAGCGTACCTTGGTGCACATACACGACAACAGAACAGGGTCATTCCGTGGGATAAACACCTTAATTCACGGTAAGAACGCTGCCACGACGGGTACAACAACTAAACACGCCGCTTCGCACCGGACTTGCTCGCCGAGTGCACTTGTCCGTTGACGCCAACTGATTTAACCAGCGCTTCCTCAAGTGTAGCCGAACTGAACACAGAATGCGAGAGACTTTTCTTTTTTTGAGGGGGAACTGCATCAACACCACTATAGGAGACGAAATACTTATTCGGTGTTAGGAATTACATGAACCAAAACACTCGGGAAGTTTATTCGGCATCGTTAACATCAACATACCTGTCTCGACGCCTCCGCCGCCATTTTAAAACAAACTTATATCGAGAGTGCGGCGTAATCGAGCCAAGAATGTCCAGTGTCGATGGATTCACCTGTCTGGATCTGAAGGCATTAATAATCGACCTTGCGCCCCGAGCTGCAGCGCGAGACAAGTAGCCTATACCTAAACACACGATGAACACATTTTCGTAATACAAGTGATCCTTTGCTTTCAGCGACCTATTTTAAGCAAACGTTTAAACCAAAGATGAATTGTCTTGGTATTTCTTTAGACATTTATTGACTAGTGTTCAACCATAGCCTGTAAATAACAGTGTTCAAGGTACAGTATATGGTGTGTTTTTTAAAGGCTGATACCTATATTTTGGGATTGAAGCTGCCGATAGTTTGAGTCAATATTGGACCTTTGAATTTGACTATTGTCGTGTCCAAAAATCACCCGCGTTATGCTTATCCGCAGAACGTTATTGTTGGCCTCTGAAACAGCACTTAGGCCATTATGGGACAATAAAACTAATTATTTTAAGTGGATTCGCAGCTCCTGGCCCACCTCACCTATTTGTAGGGGGAACAATTGAATTAATAAATAAAACACGCAGGCTTCACAAAACATGTCTGTGTTGCTGTGGTCGGGGAGGAACCTCCACCATATCGATGGTGGGCAACATATCAGATACAATTCAATGTCCCAATATATTGACTAACAGATATATCTCTCTAACCCTACTATCAACATTACTAGTATAGGCTTTCGTAAAAGAAAAACTTCATGCATAATAAATGCACAAGTGATGGTAGTATCACTATTCTAACAAAACCCTTTCGATGGATGTGGTTGTTAGCCTATAAAACATTGCACTACATTATGTTTATAATAATTAATAAAGAATGTATACAGTATACTAGGGTTAGATGGATATGTCAGGCCGATATTGGCCTTAAATATCGTATATTAGCCAGTCATTGCGGATATGGAGGTTCCAACAGTTCGAAAACAGTCTATAAAACCTGCAGTTACATTTCATTCACATTTTATGAATTAGTTTAATTTTTGTTTTTGTAAATTAGTGCTTCATTTATCCCAGTTTCCCTACCATCGAATAGTTGGAGTTTTTATAAAGAGCTAAAATAAATGCATTAGTCTGGGTTTCAATGGAAAGTTTTAGTGCTATATGGTCTATATGGCTATTTCAGTCATTAACACACTGCCAACCAGAAAATGCTGGGGGGGCACTGAATACGTAATAGTAATTTTTGGCATTCAAATGGAAACATTAAAAAAATATTGCATATTGGCACAAAATATCGGAGATCAGCAGCTGCAACACAAAAATATTGGTCGACCCTAATATGTATATATAATAAACAAGGATTGTTACGTATTAGTTCAACTACTGCAGCACCATCCTGCCCTCTAGTGTCACACATGAGGTTATGGAGCCAAAATGGGTGGCTGCTTTGAGGAAGATTGCCTTTCTGTGTACGCACACTTAATACACGTTTCCGCTATATTGTTCCCATGGCTCGTAACAGCCTTTTCCTATCATGCACCGTGGGCATGGAATAATCTAGAGGAAGAGCTGAATTTAGTTAATCTCATACCTCTGGGTGATTTTAAGTCTCCAGACTGAATAGCCATCTCTAAAGAGAGGGGGAAAAAGTAGGAACTACATTCACATTACAGCATTTAGGAGACGCTTTTATCCAAAGCGACTTACATGTCATACCGTTGGCGGAGGCAGTCTTGCAAGGTACCAACCTGCTCAACGGTAGCAATTTTGGGGTTAGGTGTCTTGCTCAGGGACACTACGACAGATTTTTTTCCAGGGAGGAGCTGGACTCGAACCGCCGACCTTGCAGTTGCGGGGCGGGAACTCTACCTCCTGAGCTACTGCCGCCCATCACACCATGCACCACACTACACACAACACATATATTTGCATGTCTTTTTGACTGTGGGAGGAAACCCACGCGAACACGGGGAGAACATGCAAACTCTACAGAGAAAGGGCCAGGTGAGATTTGAACCCAGGACCTTCTTGCTGTGAGACGACAGTGCTAACCACTGCACCACCGTGCCGCCCATTACAACTACAACTACATTACAACAAAGAGCTGTAGACAGGCAATTACACAGGCCGATATTTGGTTTATTCCTTTATTAGATGTTAAGAAACTCCACAATGAAACAAAATAATTTACTCAGGGTGTACATGAAATTGGAACACAACCACTTGGGACAGAGGGGGTTAGGAGCATAGAGGGAATCTAGGGAATGAAGACACTAGGAAAACTATAGTTTTCAGTGTTGGATATGTTCTCAGACCACAGTGCAATCGAAATTCAATGATGTTAGACCCCATCAGTGTTGTTCCAAATGCATACCCTCACTGAATACATCTTCCAGTAGAACATGTTTTAAAACACAGCTTAACAATGGAAGAATCAAATGGAGAAAGGTGTGATGCATTCCCTTCAACTCCCATGTACCGTAAGTGCTTTTTGTGACTCAGCTTCTTACACCCATTCACTGAGATATATATATACACACACACAGTAACAAAATATTCTTTCAATCACTGATTTATACCTCACTTGTATTTTTTGAAACCAAAATATTTTGGTTTATCCAACATAAAGAGATGGAGTGTGATGTTTGCATGCTGCTTTTTTTAGAGACATTCCGTGGTTTATTTTCTCTCAGCTGTCCCTCACTCAAAAGTAATTTACATGCAAAACTAATTGAATGAGTTTTCTCCATATACTCTTGAATGTTTAAGTTTACATGCGCCAAGGTATTGCATAGGACTGAGGGCTCTTGAATTCCCTCCACATTGCTTATGCAATCTACAATGGCTTGGTTTGCTCTAAAACTAGCTCTAAATTAATTACTTTACAGTAAACTGTGGTTTGCTTGGAAACAACTCCTGTAACTTCTTGCTCTACGATCAAATAAAGATTTTGCATTAATGCTTGAATGCACTGTCACAGATTTGAGTGTAGCTTATGCAGCATGCTTGTATTAAAGGATTCCTGAGTGTCTGACGACTGTCAAAGAAAGATAAAGAAACCCTGAAGTCGGAGTTGCCTTTCATTCGTGTTTCAGTTTTACACAACACAGTTGACCAAAGCTAAACACTTAGCTGGGTGTGTGTGTTTTAATTTAACTGGCATTGCATTGATCAAACCTTTAGGACATTACAATCTTTACATTTTCAAATGGGGAAAACGTTTCAAAAGCCATGGTCACAATGACACACCTTGACCTGTGACAGTGCATTACAGCAAGTCTGCTCACATTGCTGACACACATTTTTACCGCCCAGTGAATGCATTACAAAGGGTGGGATGGTGACTTTCTTGTTATCTGTGCTTCAGTTTCATGGCATCATGCAGCAAAATTGTTACCCTGCTATTGCCCTCATAACCTGTTCACAAAAGACTGAAGTTAAACGGGGAAAGCAGAAACGATAAACAGCAGAGATTTAAAGACGTGCAAGAAATGCACAATGCATTTATCTGCAGATGTGTGAACTGAATGTAATTGTCAATGCACAGGCCACTAAACTGATCAGTCCAACCACACCTCAAGGGTTTCATAAAATACATTTGTTCAGGTGCATGTCAAATTTAGGGGGCACAAATGCAGTTGCTTTTTGTAAATGTATGTTTTGCATACATTCACATTTCTCTGCGATAAAAGTTCTAGCGCACTCATTTTGAACCACAGACACACTCACACACACTGTGAGACATTACAGGGTATTTCAACGTTATATTGTAAACCGAAAAATAAAAACACACCTCAAAAAAATATTATGCCAAGTTTGACCTTTTTTTATTTTTTCCATTGGATTTGTTATACACCTAAGTTGTGTTGCATCTTCACCTTCATCCTTCTGCTTGGGGACTCTAACTATTAACTGAAAGAATGTGTAGAAATGTGAGATTTAAATACCCATCAGTATTTCTGGTTCATGTGTTACAGACCTGACAACTATGAAGTTAAGAGTTTACTTAAAATAAAAACCAAGCCGCATTAAGCAAGAACCACGATCAGTCAATCTTTTTTCCTTCTTGTCACAATTTCGCTAAAGATATTAATGGATTCTGACGTTGTCTGGACTATAAACAAAACTAGGCTATAGCCTCTACTCATCACAGCCATATTATGGAACTGTAACTTCAAAAGATGTTTTGAACATATTCATAGCACCAATTGTTTGTATCATCGAAATTACACACACATTTTTCATTCAATTGCAACACATAGGGGTCTGCAGAAATGGTTGTAGTCATGACTTTTGTGATGGGCCTTTACCCCAATTTCTTTCCTTCTTTTCTAGCATTTAAATATTTTTATTAGTATTTTTTTGCTGACAAAACTCCTTATGATTTTGTCTTTTTGTAATTTTTTATTTATTTTTGCCTCACACACCATACTATGTCTACTACTAGCTTTTGAAAGACTATCACCATTCAAAATCAGACTCATTTATAATAACTTTTCAATTTAAAGATTTTTAGAAGAAAGCTGCACACATTCTCTACTTCACATTCAGAAAGGCATCCAAGCTATTCAAATTAATTCAAATTATTACAGAACTCAAAAACCTCAACATCCTTATATTATCTTTCTGAACAGAAGATGGAAAATAAGAGGATGCAATAGCAGTTGTTTCACACAACATTTGGAACCGCTGCATCACAGTTAGGTCACAGAAATTGCTGCAGGTTTAACTAGAAAAAGAGTGAGACTTGCCGAACAAACATACATGCACAACCATTCAAACACCACCAACTACCAGTATCCTAGTTCAAAAGCAAAGAGGTGGGAAGAAAACTGACAATAGAACAAAAGCTTGTCCCTAATACCTAAATGTGAGTCTTGAATGAGGACCAATGTACAGAAGAATCAACTGAAACAAATTCTAAAATGCCCAAAATGCGTGTCCGCACATGGCATTACTCAAAAACATACATCTTTTTTGAGTTGTCCTATTTTCGCTCACTTTTTGTTGATCTGATTGTTGATTACACAAGGTTTAAGTTAGTAAATGAAAATCAGCAGGGTTAGAAGTGGGTTGTGGAGGGGCGTCTCCTCAGAACAGTAGGTTTTCCAGCTCTGAGATACCCCTGAATCTTTGCTTGTAGAGGTCCAGTCACAATGGGAGAGCCACTTTCCTCTCGACAATAGGCGTCCACTGCGCAGAGTATTCAAATGTTGCCGTTCCCTGGACATTAAACAAAATTGTGAGATTGTTGCACAAGGAAACTCCACGAGATCCTTATTTTTTTAATAATTTAGTCGATAAATGATCATTGCTGTGGTGTTTTGTGTTGCATTTCCCTGTATTTGACATCACTGGACGACAGTATCTGCCACACCACCAAACAAGCATGGGCTGTTCTGCGACTACAAACCTATGTGATAACAGTTTTGTTACATTATTACAGTCTAATACTCAACTGATAACGTTATATCGACAAAAGACAGCGACTGCTTACATTAACCTTTGCACTAGACCTATGCTATTACTTAGCAACAGATCTAACAAGCTGCAACTCAATTTAGGCACTGGCCCAACATAATGCAATTACTCAATCTAGACTGCGGCTAGTAAATAATAGCAAAACCTATAACTAAAAAAGCTACATTTACATCACTCCCCAGACCCTTCTCATCTTTGAGTGCTTTTCATCTTGGAAAAGCAATGTTGATGTTCACTCTAGTTTTGGCTTAGACTGTCCCTTTCCTTTTTATCATGCTTGCTTTTCTCCTTGGATTTTCTGTTGATGAAGATTCCGTTTCTGTAGCTGGCGCTCTTTTGTCTGTTCAGCCATGGTGGCCATTACTGCTCATGCCAACAACTCATTTCTTCTATTTATTAATTGCTGTTGCTGCCAGAAAAGTAAAACACACTGCTTCCTGTTCGCCAGAGGATTTCTTTTCCGGGAAAGACCTACCCTACACCAGATGTTCAGAACAGCAAATGTAAAACATTTCATGAACTGGGTACAGGTTGAATCACTATAGTGTTCTATCAAACTATTTATATAAGATTATTAGTTTTAAGTGACAACTCAGAGCTGACAAACATCTACATGCCAATTTGTCTTAAAAGTGTAATAATTGTACGTTTTTTGTTGTTGCTCCATAACACATAATTACCATAATATCGTATCTGCAGGGGGTTGACAGGGTTGTTGATCAATACCAATGACTCAACAATTACAGGTGCTGAGATTTCAGTTTTTCAAACCTCACTTTCCAGCCCATACTCTGTTTTGGAGCAAAACACCACCCCACACACACATTTTCACCTGCAGGAAATGGATAGGGGACAGTGCTACGAGCAAGCAACCAGTGCATTTAGTTTTCAAGTCCAACAAGCAAATGACTAAGCAGTATCGTTATTACAGAATTTTGCATCATGATATATTACCTCTTCACTAGACATTGCTGTTAGATCTCTGCTCTAATTGGGTCTCTATTGTGAAAATGTGACAGTTCACTGACAACTACAGGCCACCTCAAGTTGTACCAGACCTGTCGATGCTGCAATTCCTACTGGTTGCAGATAGAGGTCGACAAGTCATATATTACTTAATTGCCCTTTAACACTTAGAACAAATCTGCCAAGACTGATCATCTCCCGACTGATTTAATGACAGAAGCTAAATGACAGAAACATAGCTGACTGATTTGATGAGCAATGTACCTGCAAGCTACAAGTTTGATGAGTAAGCATGGTGAATAAAATGGTGAATATTATGTAAACGTTATTCAAATATGCATATGTGCATGTTTACCTGTACATTGAGATCCAGGGAAAAGGGGGGAACAGAGTGTGTTCTGCCACCAGCACTCATCTTGCTGGTTGCCTGTTCCTCCCTGTCCACTTAGGTTCAACAGAGGGAACTAAAGACAAAAAATGTTAGTGTGTCTTTCAGAAAACAGACAGACACTCACACTTCATTTTCAGAACCCGTTTTACAGCTGATGCTAGACACCATCAAATACTGCATGGTTATATTTTTGCTCAATGCTCTTGCACACTGAACAATTAGAATCCCAAATGTAATTAATTCTCACCTCCGGGACATCTCCAACAAAGTCATAAGCAATCCCATACTTGGGGATCTGACCTGCTGGTGCACATAAGCAGGTCTCCTTTTCTCCTGAAGACTCCTCCTTTTGAATCTTGCCGACTGAGACGTCCATCTGTCCGCCTGCAGTCGATGTGGTTGCCGCCTTTTCGCAGTCTAAGCAAGTGTCTTGCTCAGCGATTGGCAGGAGGGTACTGGAGCCCTCCTGTGAATCCAGAGAGGTCTGGGCACTCTTCTCCATGCCAGACTTCTTTAATCTGGGTAAGAATTTACCAGATTCCAGTTCTGACTTCCCATAATAAGGGCCCTCACATTCTGCATCCTCCTCCAGAGGTTTGAGGTCTGCCTGAGGATCATCAAAGACGTCCACTGGCACCAGAACAGGAAAACTCATCTCCTCTTTCTCAGACTCGGCCTCTGCCTCTGAATCACTTCCCCCACCAGGAGACAACTCTGAGGCCGATATTGGTCGGAAATGAGTCCTGGGGGAAATGCGGATGGCCCTATACTGTGTCCGGTTGATGCCATATATTCGTGGGTGGAAGGCTTCATTCTCAGTGTCCGAGCAGAGTATAGATTTGGGCTTGAACCCTGGGCTGAATGAAGCCATGTCCTCAGGCTCAAAAGAACACTCAACATGGAGGACTTGAGAGAAGGGATTGTTCAGGTTGAAGGACGCAAACGGGTATTCTAAACCTTGTTCCTTACTGTGCAAGCCTCCGTAGGATCCAAGTAAATCTTCATGGAAGATGAAAGAAAATCCCTTATTCAATCCGTCTCCACCTCCTCTAATGGCTTGGTCACTCTGCCCAAAGGAAACAAGAGGCCTCCACAGGGGCCTATGCCCAGGCGCAAAGCAGCTGCCGGTGTTCATGAACACATCTGTGCCAGTGATTGTAAGCATGTCTGAGCTGGAGGCAGATGCGGCTACAGCGGCACACTGCAGCAGGCTACCTTGTGTTTCACTGGGCGGCACAATGGCCCAGTTCTTATCACAGCTTAGCGTCTTCAACTCTCCATACACCCCTCCTAGAATGAATGATGTACTCTCCTTGTCAGGGTTCATGTCCCAGGGCTTGGACGGAGTCATGTAGTCCCCAGCACCATCAATCTTGAAGAGCTTGTTTTTGGCTATGCTCTGCTCTTCTTTCTTACCTTCCCAAAGGTGATACTCTGACCGCTGCACTGCCTTTTTCTGAGGTCCCTGAATTGGACCCCCTTTAGCTTGCACCTCTAGACAGCTGCAGCAGTAACTGCTTGATTTGTCTGAGAACAGCCCCTCACTTGGCTTTTCTGCTCCTTGTCTTGACATTACAGAATTGCCATCTCCAATTGCAGTCCAAATGTCCTTTATTATCCCTGAGCTGTAATCGTCACTCCGTTGGTTTGTGTTGTCCGAAAACATGCCAGTGTTGTATTGTTTGCTCTCATCCTCTTCCAACGCTATGCCACAAATGGACTCTAATTTAGATTTCTTGGTGAGGATCCGATTGGATGCCGTGCTAACATTGGCCTCCTCACACTGACAGCCAGTGTCTTCCTGCAAAAAATCTATTTCATCCTCTAGACAGGTACCAGAAAGAGGAGGGATTATACGATCAATTTCTTCATTGCCAATTTGAGAATTATCCTCTGTTTGAATATTTCCTTGCTCATTGTCTGAACGTGTCTCCTCTGAATGAGACCACGGACTGCAAGTTCGCGTTGAAAGGTTAGAACAGTGTTCAGTTTCGTCAAAGGCACTATTTTTGGTCCATATTAGCAAACGAGACTGTTTATTAGAATGTAGATCGAGACAGCTACTTGAATCTGTATTGTTTTCATGACCAACGGTGAGTGAGTTGCAGGGAAAAGGTAAACTGGGGCTATCGTACTGCAGCTCAAAAAGAGAGAAGCAGGACGAGTTCAAACCAGGTGGTTCACTGGTAGCTTCAGGAAGACGTGACTCCTCCAGATTTCCAGATAGCTTGCTCAGGGTGAACGAAACACTGTCAAGAAGGGGGGAGAGCCCAATGGGAGAGTGTCCTACAAAGCTTTCTCCATCTATATCTTCTGAACTAGAGGGTGAATAACATCCCCAGACTTGAGCCATGTTTTCAAGGTCCTGCATTAAGAATCCAACAGATCCCGAAGCTTCCTGCAAGTCTGCCCTTATTGCACTTTCCCCTTGCAGCTCAAGGCCATCTAACACTAAACAACATTCTGCCTCAAGGTCCATTTGCTCTTTGCTTTTCTGTCGAATCATGCTCAAGATCCGACTCTCTTGTATAGAGTCTGAGGCACTAGTATCCAATATGGATTGATAAATATCAACTTCATAGAAGTGAGTGAATTCAGACAGATGCTTGTCATCTAAATCTCCACTATCCTGCCTGGGGCAGCTTGAGGTCCCAGTGAGTTCATCAGCTTCATCTTCTGCTTCGCCAGTCCCTTCCACAAAGTGTCCATCCACAAATGACCCTGCTGCTAGGTACGCCCTCTGGTAGTTATCACTGGCAATGCAGATTCCCTGTATTCTCTCAGGCAGCCTCTCCATGTCAGTAGACAAGGTGAAGCAATCATGAAAGTCCATCGTGCTTCGATATTTTGTTTCCAGCTTGCTTTGTCTGCTAATGACAGGTACAAAATACTCTGTGATGGGCTCAGTGTACCAAAGTGGCTCTTCCATGTACTCCTTTTTGTTTCTGGCCTCAACTCCGGACTCTTTTGCTTCCACACAACCTGGATCTTTACGAATCTCCTTCAGCGGTCTCTTCCCCTTTTTGTGAAGCTGTGATTTTTTGGCAGGGCCTCCAGTGGCGCTGCTGCTGCTCCCTACTGTATTCCTTTGCTCCTCTTTGTCGATAACCTTTAGAGCCAGCTTCACCTGCCCACTGTTGCGCCCTCTCTTACTCTTTCCAGCCTCCCTGGACTTGTGCCTTATTCGAACTGCCTTGCTGCTGGACGATTTTAAGTCACCCTGGTTCCCACTTGAGCTTGAGCCCGCCTCGCTAGAGCCAGAAGACCAGGAACGAGGCCGATACTTGCCCTCGGATCTGTGCCTTGTCTGTCTCTTTGAGTGGAAGGCAGATCTGTCCTCCACTGTTCCACCACCATGGTATCGGTTCTCTTTCTCCTTCTTGCTGCGTCGTTGCTGGCCTCTCTCATTGGTCACTGTGGTGGGACCACATGCCTCAAGGTTTCTCTCCTTTGCAGCCTCACCCTCACTGTTGCAATCTTTTGGGGAGGAGGTGTCTGTGCTGGTTTGTGGGGCTGCAGAGGAAGATGAACTGGAGTATGCACAGGCCTTAGCCTTGTTCCACACCGTCATTATCTCTTGGAGACAAACAGGTTTCTCTGACAAAGGAGGAAACGCTTCATAATACCTAAAGCCACAATGAGAGAAAACCTTGATTAAAATGCATTAATGGCATGGTTCAAATTAACAAATGTATGCATTGTTATTATTATTATATGTTCAAATGAACTCTGTAGCCCATTTTTTCTAAACATGGACACTCATAAATACACAATGACCATGATGCTTACATTTCCACCTGGTCCTTTGAAGAGGGGGACTCAGCTCGCTCTGGAGACTGAGAGACATCAGATTTCTTCCTAATCGGTTTCTCCTCTGTAAACACATTGTACAGTAACATATCACTAATTATTATTTAGTTTTTTTTCCTCTTACTAGTTTTCACTGAAAAGTGTAACCCTAAATATGGTAATGAAGGGAATCAACCAAACCTTTCTGTTTGCTTTGGATGTCCTTGAGTTTGGAGCAAAGCTCCTCAACCAGGGTCTCAATTCCAGAGTTCTGCACAGATGAAAAATAACTGATGTATGAGAGACATAATGTCCCTTTGGCCCATCCATTTGCAAACAATTACAAAATCCCAAAAAAAAAGTGTACATTTCTTGATACTAACAAATCTGGCCACAGTGGTGTTTCCTACAAAACGTCTTACGACTTTGTAAACATTATCTAATCAAATGGCACCCTCCCATCTCATTATATAACAAGACTAACCAGTGACAATTTCAGCATTATAAAAATAATATTGCCCTAGGACTATGTTGTCGGCATGGGTTGCAGTAAACACAAATGAATCATTTCCTGTTCAACTCCCAATGTATTTTTTGGCAAAACCAACCCAGACTGATGGCATATTATCCAGTAACCTAAAGTATGAGCACATAGTTCCCCATCAACTTTGACCCCAATGTAAAATTAAAGAATGAAGGATGGGGTTGACACAAGTCAAACCAGCTGATTTGTGAGATAGGCATGCTCTACCGTGACTATTTATCTATGGGACAGATTTGTTTTTTGTTTTTTAAAGACTAAGCAATGGCACAAGTGATTACCTCATTATGTTACTTCTGAAGCACTGAACATTTGCCACATGTCCTATGTAGCTTACTGCCTTCCTTAAATTGAGCAATGTGATACATAAAAATAAATACAAAAACAGAATCTGTTTATATTTAAACAACAAGGCTGGGAAAGAACTAAGACAATCATGTTCAAATGCCTGCTCAGATCAAGGCACAGTCAGAGGATGGCCATCCACAAGATAGCTTATCCTTCCTAAGTACTAGCCCTGCCAGAATCTTTTAGCTCACTAATTTCCTGTTTCATTTCCAGAAAATAATATTCCTTACCATTCCACCCCGTGAAAAGCAAAGCAAAGTTTTCTCCCTTGCCCTGTGTTTCCTCTTGCATCATTGTGCTAATGCCGGTCAGCTGACAGCCGACCAACTCTGCTGCTCACTGCTGCAATCCCAATCCCGTGCAGCGTGTGCTGGTTAAAAAATAGACCGCAGAGTCCAGTCCCCAGAGAGGAGCTCAACACTCCTCTTACCTTACAGACCCTTCCCCCTCCCCAGCTCCACGTCGTCTCATTCTCCACTACAGCCAGCTTCTCATACTACTGCCAGCCACAGAGGAGAATGTCAGCAAATGTGTCCGTTGCTTTTTATTCACAAAAAGGCAAGGAACACAATATACACTTCTGGTGCATATGCTTACATGCAAAGGACATTCTTTGAAGGTCATACATTACAAGTGAGAACAGTATTGGTTTATATCAAACTAATTTTACTGCTGACCTGAATATAACCTTTCCAGTGAAGACTAATCGAAGGTGTGGCAACCTGGCCAAATGAGATGACCATGCAATGACTATGAAGTAAAGGAGCACCGATACTAGTATCGGCTTTGATCCGATACTTAATGATGGTGGGAAATTTTCTCTCTCTCTCATATATATATATATATATATATATATATGGTGGGTGGTCTATTTATTTTGATATGAAAGATTCTACAGGTCCTGGAGCTTCTGTTAAGATAGATGTCATCATGAACACCAGTACCTACCAATATATTTAAATCAAACAATGCACCACCCCTCTCCCAATGAGCGTTCCATTTTCATTGAAAAATTACACTTTTGAAGGCAATTCACTTATGATTATTTGCGTATATAAGTACACATATATAATGAAATAGAAAGTGTCTATAGACAAGTTTAAAGCATTTTTAATCATGAAAAAACTGGTTTAAGCAGGTGTTTCCAAACTTTTGACTGGTACTGTACATTTAATTTTTGGCTGGTAAAGAAAGTTTGTTGGGTAGAATTTTTCATCTACCAGACATTCGGCTGGTGAGCTAAAAAGTTAATTTCGGATCCTGCCATTAACACAGTAAACATGTCCGTTGCTGCGCAGCTGGGGATCTTTCTACATATGAGGTGTTACACCAGCGAGCCTTGAAGTTGCCCTCAGTAGCCCGACTGATCGGTAGAGTCAGGCGCATCACTAGCTTCTTTCATCGCAGCACCACCATGAGTCATGCCCTGGAACTGAA
>OMOT01033299.1:4533-19296 GCA_900312575.1 Acanthochaenus luetkenii
AAACACTTCTAAAATAATACAAATAAAACTATGAATTGGGGGAAATTCACAATTCTCTAACAATATGTACAGTTCAACAGACAATTTTAGAAAGTCTGCTAGCTTGAGAAACTCACGATAAATAAAATAAACAAAAAGGCAGGCCGCATTCGCTGTTGCTGAAAGTACTAAAATGCTCACAGGGCAGGTACATCATTGCTTCCTGAGGCTGATTACGCAAGTAGGCTCAATCAGCTTCTGTTATAATACTGGTGGTGTCTGCCTCATCAAAGTTCCTCTTATAGCGGACAGTAGAAGTGAAGTAGGCTCTTTTCTTCTTGTAGATGATGAAGCCAATGGTTGACAGGAGAGCTATAACGACCACCACGAAGAAACCCAGAGCCACCGGAGAGCCTGCAGACCCTGAGGACCAGAAGGTAAGGGTCAGCCAGGTACAGAGTAAGTCTGTCCGTCAGTCATCAAGTGTTTCCAGCGTTGTTTTTTGTAAAAAAAAATTATTGAGCGACAAGATGTGCTGTACGATCACAGGTTTGAATCCCAGTAACCTCTCTCATATCTGACACCAAGTCTGGGCCCACTTAGTGCTCAAGCTAAGCTGATGGACCCTCAACAAAGACTTCATACAGCTTCCGTCCGAGTGTAAGACGAACATATTTAAAAACTTGTTTATCCCAGCTGCAATTAACCTCATAGACAAATATTACGTACGATCCCGTGTTTTCTAAACCTGGTGACTGGTGGTTGGGGGTTGTGATGATGGTGCAAGTTGTGTACTGTAATTTATTGGCCTATTGACGTCATCATGATTTTTAGGAGGGTGACAATAATAATGCTGACATTAATACAATGGATGATGTGGTCTTGCTACATGTGCATCTGTGTTCCAGCACAATAACTCAATGTATGGGTTTGTGCAGTACTACTCACTCGCTGCAGCTTTGCAGACAACGCGACTCTGGCTACCCTCGCAGCTGACGCGATTCCAAACGCCCCTGTCTGCTGACGCCATGACGGCACAGAGGGGCTCCGACTTCACCCCGGTCACAGGCTCCCTCGCCTTCCAGTTAGAGAAGGCCAGAGCTGAACCATCCACCCAGGCTACAGGCATACCTGGAGGCGAGATGATGAACGGGGAGTAGAGGGGAATGGGAGCGGGAGAAAGAAAACTGATGAATTGACTTATCAATGCTCACATTACAAAACTCGCATAGCGTGTGCTTCAATATGTACACGGTCGTCAGATGTGTGGGGTAAATACCAGACTCAAATGAGAAGGTAACACAATCATAACATTAACGACAATCCATCGAGAGAAGAGTCGGGTCATGGGATACAAGCTAACGAAGGAAGTCGTGTCGTCTTCCTCAACAGAAGCTAGTGTCTTCAGTCACGAGTCATCTGATTAAATCAGTGAGGAATGCTCCCGTGATCTGCTCTCTGCCACCGGCTGAACACTGATGCAATTACTTGCTAGTTCTTTTTTTAATATCATCCAAATTCATAACATTGTCTTTACCGTCTTAGCCTCTATTTCAAATTGTGGAGTTTACCTTGAATATCAAAGTCCATACCCAGCCATACTCGACTGGTGATGAGAGGGTTATCAGACATGTATTCTGTCACAAAGTCATTCTCCTCTTTGGTGTTTATAGTCAGCAGATGAGCATCTGTCAGAAAAAACACAAAACAACAACTTTAGAAGCCATGTTGTGTTTACCGAACTCCACCCGGCAACAACGGACTACAATTGTTTCAGATGAATACTAATAATAACAACGCTTCATAATTCAATCGCTTCCTGCACCAAACACAACAATAGTGGCGTAGAACATAAATAGCACAGTCAGGCGGACTCACCCAGACTCTGACAGATGCTCCTGGCCTGCGCCATGCTGTAGACGGTGTAGTTGTAGAAGCCCATGTCAAAGGCGTAGCAGTGGTCCTGGTACTGCACCCATTTGGACTCACCATTGCTCTGAGGACAGTTATTGGCCACTGGGGCTACCTGCAGTTTGGCCCCTGATTCATAACAACACAGACAGCTGACGTCAACAGACATAGGTGGAAGGGTAGATGCACGACTATTGCACAATGTTTATGACTTTTGCTGTAATGCCCTAAAGGATTCAGTGCTAGCAGGGCCAATCTTCTTCTGAAACTATTTTTACAGTCTAAACCAGGGCTATTCAACTACTTTTCTTTTTTTAAATTATCCCCACAAATATGTGAAATTGAAAATAACATTCCAACACCGTCATAAACATGAAGAAATTAACAAATCAAGCACATTGGCTTCGACCCTTCGAGTTCAATACAAATATACTTTTCAGGCCACTCAGTTACATTTACGGTTCTCGTTTTTTTTTTAAAGTGTATATTTTGTAACCTAAGTTCTAATACCGTTTCGCTAACAAGACAGCTAGCTATCCCTTAGTGGTAGTGGGAAACGTTTTTCGGCAGGAACATTAGCCTACTGATTGACAGCACTCAATGCAGGAAACCCCAGATCTCTTATCAGAGGACTAATAAATACAAATAAAATACAAATTCAGAATCAGAATTGATCAGAGGGCCAATCAAAATGGGTGGGACATGGCCCGCGTGCTGCCAGTTGAATAGCCCCAGTCTAAACCATTCAATGTTGACAACTTCAATCAGTTCCATATCCTGTATGATGGAAGTTGAACAATGCCTGCGCACAATAAGCCAATGTAGTTCTAGTGACATAAAACACATGTCTTACTCTGGGAAGCGGTGGTGATGGTGGTGTTGTAGCAGATGGCTCCTTCGACCAATGTGTGGCAGCTGGCCCTCACCCAGCCTCCGGAAGGGGTAACAAACACACAGCCAACCCGTCGACTTTCTGAGCTAGACCCCTCCCATGAGTCAGAGATGGAGGTTTTGTAGTCATATCTAGTCCCATCAGACCACTCATAGGCTGAGCCACTAGCCTGCGTGGAGCGAGACAGTCATGTTAGCCCATCTGGTAGCCAAACAGTTGGAGAGAAATATGAGCTAAGAAGTATGAGGTTCTCTGACATGCCTCCTACCACATGACTGTGTTCATCACTGTAATGTGAATGAAATTGGAGTTCAATCTGAATTAAATATATGATTTTACTTGTCAGCAGAGGTTTCATCTTAATGGACCCACTGTCTCATAATGAAGCTCAATTATAATTCAGTAAAAATATATATACAGTAGCAGAGGTTCTTACGTCTTGCTTGGATAGGCCGATCCAGAGCGGGAAGCCGTCTGTCCTGGCGATGAGCTCCACGTGTGCATGGTGCTGGACGTCATGGACACTTGCCAGGTGCCCTCCACGCCGACCACACTCTTCCAGGGCCTGGAACCAACTCAACTTGCTGGTAACAACCTGGTAGCTTAGGTTGCCGTATTGTTGAAAATCCTTGGATGACTGGTTGTACTCCTCTTTTGATTCTTAGGAGGGGAGGATTAGAGCAAACAAATGAGTAGAGTTAAAAAGACACAAGATGAATTTGACAATTTGTGTCAGGAGAGGGAAGAATTATGATGTTGAGAGGTAAAGTGGGATCCACCAACCATTGTCCAGTTTGCAGGCCACAATGCTCCTCTGTTTGAAGGGCATGAAATAGTGCCTGTTTGTGATGAGTTCCCAGACACCGTCAGGGTTGAGACCCGCCATGAACTCTCCCTCTATGTCTGGTCTGCCATATCTCCAGTTGGAATATTGGACGTTTGTGCCATCATACCACTTCATCTGGTTATCTACAGCAGAATACAACAGCCAAAGCCAATTGACAATCCGTCTCACACATCAAGACATACAGAATTCATGTTTTGTTTTTAAACTCACTTGAATGAACTTAACTTAAAGCTGCACTAGGCAACTATGCACATTGGCAGCTCCAAATGACAGTAAATGAACTGTTTGAAAACCGTTTGATCTTCAATACCGAGAAATCATGTGACGTGATGTTGGTAAACTGCGCTCAGCACGCTCATGTTTACCAACCAGGCTGGTCTGTGATGCTTTATACCAAAGGATACCAATGGGAGAAGAGAGGCAAAAGATCTAACGTTGGTAAGTCCGACTTTCTCTGGACGGAGTGCTCGCTCACAACTGTTTAGGAGACAGTTTGCATTCTGCTCTTAAGTTAAGTCCATACTTAACACCAGCATTTCATTTGGGCAAATCGGACGAATCGACGAGGTCTCAATCTTCTCCGCAGCCGCACTTTGTGACTTAGGCGGACAATTGTATTATTATAAAAACAAACTTGTCTAGTGCAGCTTTAACTGTATTGTGTAGTCACATACAATGACCACAGACACATCTACTAAACAGAGCTTTAGTAGTAAAAACAGGAAAGTACCAACCGTTGTCATCTTTGAACAGCCCCAGCCATACAAACTGGACCAGGTTCTTGAAGGGTGCGAGTTGCTGCATTACAAACTCATTCTCCTCTGCATTCCGGATAGTTAGGATGTCTGCATTTGCATCTGAAATGTAAATGCAATCATCAGCACCTTCATCGTTATCATCATCATTTCTACTATACATCAGTCGGTTATTGCACGTTTCATTAGCAAATAGCCGCAGTCAAATCCTTACAGAGTTTCTTGCAGGTGTCTTGAATCCGTCCTTTGTCGAACTGTTCCCATCTGGAGGCGACCAGCTGGAAGGAGTAACAGTTGCTCTTAAAGGGGATCCAGGTTGGACCGTTGATTTTATGGGGACACTTCACTGCCACATCCTCTGGTGTAATGATGGTCTCTTCTATAATAAACAAGTTGAACATGATATTTAGATTATTTCAGCATATTAGCATTTCTAATTTGGAATGTACCATTTATTTATTTTTTTATTCAACAATTTATACCACAGTTTCGAACAAAAAGTTAAAAACTAAAATGCTTAAATGTTTTTGTATACGATATCTCCCTGAGACAGATTGATGCATATCAGCAGAGAGGTCAGAGGTTACAGCACAGGGCCATCCTAAGCCATGGGAGGCACTACAGCAGGGATTACAGGAGATAAACTGTGAACTTTATGTTACAGGGCTCTCTAACCACCAGATTCATACTTATAATAATAATCTATGTAGCACTTTTCAAAAACAAAGTTACAAAGTGCTTTACAACCAAGGGAAATAAAAATGAATTACATAAAAAGCCAATAAAGATCAACAAAGCAAAACATCCAAAAAATAGTTCCAGCCATAGGATATGACAAATATAATAAACAAAGAACAGCCACGGTAACAAGATGAGAATAAAATCCTGCAACTATATAAAGTACATTTTGAGAGGTGATTTAAAACATGATACTGACTCTTATCCAGTCTTGTCTTTAAATAAAAAAGGAAGAATATCAAGCAGACACTGAAGATTTTTATGTGCCAGCACTTTGTCCACTAGAGCATGATAATAATGGGTATTGATATATTGTTGGTGTAGAGATCAAATGGGCTAGATAGTTATGCCATAACAAATAGATAAACACTGGTCAACAGCTAACCATCAATATGCATTCATGCTGCATCATTAATACTACAGCTAGAGTGGATGTGAAGGATGGTAAATGCAGTATACCGTAGGCTTCCCATCCTGGGGTGAATGTAAAATTCTTAAGGACTTTCTATGACTATAACATGACAAAGCATTTTCTGACATTTCCTGATTTCATCAAAGGGCCATGTACCATGTGTGTTCTTACGCAATTTGTTGATATATCTCAGCACCAATGCCACAAAGACAAATCTGTGTGCATTCGTCGTACTTGGTAAATAAAGTGATTTTGATTCTAAAGATTTAAACAACTTTTTCGGGCATGTTTATGCTGTTTTTCTATTCAGAAAAGAAAGAGGGATAAATGCTCTACTTCCACTGGAGGACCAAACAGGGCTAGCCAGGCTTACTTGTTAGCCTAGTTTTCTAGCCAGCGCCTTGTCTTCACTACAGGGCCAAATGGGCGAGCCAGGGCTTATCCAAGTTTCTGAATTTCCTGTGTGACTCCACATTCTCTTACTGACAGAGACGACTGATCAGCAGGGTTGTAGTTTCAAAAACAAGTATAGTATTTCAACCTTGTGTTCCAAACATTTTGAGCCGAACCTGGCCCCACTAAGCCCTTCGTAGAGTTACTGAGGAAACGTGTCCACTGAATGTAAAACAAGCTGTTCACCACCATCTCATTAAATGAATGTATAAGAAACAAGCTGTAAAATGCTATAAAATTCCCTAATATCCCTCAGAGAATTAATTAAATGTCCTAATTTTCACAATTCCATGATTCCAGAAATTCCACGACAAGCGGGAACCAGGAGTAGATAGTTTCCCTGAATACTGCACCACCACTCACCATGTGGTTGGTGGCAGATAGCGCCCCCTAGCACCTCCTCACACTCTGTGGCTTTCCAGAAGCCATCAGTGTCCAGGTAGACACAGGAGCCGCTGGTGTCCTCGGAAGACCAGCGGCTGAATACGGTGTGACTGTGGTCGGTCCAGCGGTAGTGGATCCCTTCCTGGACACATTAAAACAAAAAAACAAATCGTGAAACCTCTGTAAAACTAGAGGTAAATGCATGATAAAAAAAAAGTGGTGAATTAGAATACGAGCAGGCTTTGTTTGGTAGACTTACGTCTTCACTAAAGAGGCCGATCCACATGGGTGTGCGCGCACGGCTCACGTGCACGGTGAGGACAGATTGCAGGAAAGTGTCGGCCACACTTGCCAGGTCCATGTCACTTTTCCTGCACTGCTCCAAGGCCTCGAACCAGGTGAGATTCTTCTGAAGCAGCAGGATGGTGTGGTTGTTGACACTGAGGGGCTCTGAGGGGACCTGGGACTCCTCTGGCTTATCTGTCATTAGAGGGAAGTTAGTAAGTCTTGTGTAACAGAAACGAACGTCATGTCTCAACGGTTGCTCAACGATGGAGGACGGTGCTACGAGACATTTTGTCCTCAAGTTTTTTTTTTCTTTTTTACTGTATTTCGCACTATAATTTATCAGCTGTTTACGAGATGCTTCTGTTGGATCTCTGCTCTAATGAGCTGGCTTACTCGTCTCTATTGTGAAAATGTGGCTTTATTATTTGTGTCAATTACAGAGAACTGTTGATGTTCTAGAGGTACGGTATCAGATGTCAAAGCCTATGCTGCAAAAAAATGTCCATCTGCTGTAAACAAATATTTATTTTTGCAGTCTTAAAAGACTTGACACATGCAAAAACCTGCCAAGTATGAGTATTCTAGATTAAGTGATTAAAATGGACATTTGTTGCAGTGTAATTTGATTTGATAAACTAGATGATACCAGGGTACCAATTACTGTGTTGGTGGCTGTGATTTACCTGCATAGTGCTGGCAAATGGCCATATATTGCTGTTCCGTGCAGGCGCCATAGTCCCAAGTACCCATCATGGCAGAGTTGGGGTTGTTGATCAAAAACACACACAACTCCATACTCTCTGGAACCAATGTCTACCAACAAACAAAATTACAAAAGTAAAGTCTTTTTTTCCTCATTCAAAATGTACTTTAGTATGAACTACCGTAGGCCAATGCTAGAGGAGAACAAATGTGAACTACTGTAAGTAGCTGTAATGAAGTAGCAGAAGTGTTTTCCAGCTGTACAGTAACATTACGCATGGTAAAACACAACTCTGAGGTTAGCATGAAAACAGAACTGTGAATGCTGAAGGGAAGGGGAACTTACATTGATGCGTACAGGCTTGAGCATGCCGTGAAGCAGGGGGTTAAAATTGAGGAAGGAGACGGGGCTTTTGTCCACCCATTCTGGCTCGTTAGTTTTGAGTTTCAGACCAATCCATATCTTCTCCATTCCCGTCATGTTCGGCAACAGGGTGGTGATAAAGTCTAAACATACATACAATGAAAATAAATATTGGAGGGGTTCAACGTGGCATGCATTTGAACTGTATTCAAAAATCGGACC
Source organism: Acanthochaenus luetkenii (assembly GCA_900312575.1). Taxonomy (NCBI): domain Eukaryota; kingdom Metazoa; phylum Chordata; class Actinopteri; order Beryciformes; family Stephanoberycidae; genus Acanthochaenus; species Acanthochaenus luetkenii. The sequence goes on from OMOT01033299.1 coordinate 12,481, forward strand.
AGCCATTGCTGTAAAAAAACTAAAACATTTTCTTGGTCAACATAAAATAATGATTAAAGATTACAAAAAACAAGATGAGACACGTGCCAGGTAGTCGACAACACGCGATTCATGATAGGCTGGATGTTCATTAAACATAGCACTAGAAGAATAACTGAGTAGATGCCCTCACCTTGCTCCACCTGGTCAGATATGGTGACCAGAGTTCCCCTCAGGGACTTGCATTCGTCATTGGCATGATTGAATGACAGGTACAGACTGGGCTTCACCAATGTGTAGCACTGAAAAACATAGGCCAGAATCAAAATCACTTGAGCCAAGTGTGTTTACGTTTACAGACACAGATGCGTTGTAAGACACCAGCAGTGTAGACTCTCATCCCCACAGATGCCCAGCAAAAGGATGCCAAGGTAAAGTGTTTTTTTACTAAACTAAATCATTTTGTGTTTCTGTCAGCACGTTTGTGTGTTTAAAATGTCAAATCAAGACCACTTGGCAATGTGATAGCATTACCAATTAATGTTAATTTAGGACACCTTGGAAGGCTAGCATTGTTATTGGCTGTTAGCAATCCAAAATGAGATGGTATTCAGTAGTGACAGCCAGGTTTGCAAATGTGTTGGAGTCAGACCTTGTCTCTGAAGGCCATGGAGTCCTTTTCACAGGGTAGCCCTCCGGCATGAGGCTCCAGAGGGTTTCTCTCCACTGACGTGATGTTGTGCCGCTCACACACAAAGGGAAGTCGCTGCCCACAACTGTACTCATATTCTGTACGTAAATGTATGACAGCAAGCGTGTGTGTGAGTAAGAGAGACTACAAGCGTGCCTGACATTAAATTAATCATAATCAAATCAAGTAATGTGCATCCAACCTGCTCTTTGCAAGGATTAAAGACAGATTGGGTTTGCTATTAAGTTTAGCTGTATAGAAATAGAGTGATGGTTACTCACCCGGGAAGAGGTTTTCAAGACTGATAGAGGTGCATCTGTCCAGGAAAACCTTATGGTAATAGCTCATCTGGGTGACACTGGGACATAAAGCACACATTATTAAAGCCAATGGCTGTGCTAGTAACGTCATATTTTACTGGATATATATATATAGGGATATGTGTCATAAATATTTGGCTGTGTTTGTGTGTATGTCTGTATTGCTTTACGTCATGGGGTAGAACCGCCCAGGCTGCCTCATATCGGCCCACCAGCTTTGCTTGGGAGAACTTGACATCTGTTGAACAACATCACAAATCTCAGTACCGCATCATGGGATTCAATTATAACACATGCAATTTGGTGGATGCTTTTATCTAAAGAGCCTGAGAGTACCAGGAGTGGGTACACTTTGGGCATGGGTGGCCCTAGTGGAAATCAAACCCCTAACCCTGGCAGTGGTAGTGCCATGCTGTGTGGAGTCCGTATTTTATTTTACTGCTGGCTGCGTGGTGCCAACATTTCCAACTGCTCAGTTGTTTTCGGATGAAAAACCACTGTATTTTTCTCACCCAGAACACACTGGAAAGAATCCCTCCCCCACAAGTCATAGGCTCCCACGAATCACCTATGGTGGCCCACGGGGGACAGTAGTTGCATGAATTATGAACTTTCAAAGGCATTTTTGGCCCGAGCCCCCGTTAATTTCGGATCCAGACACACACACAGAAATATTACAAAGAAATATATAGAATTTTTATAATAAGACTGTTTGGGACTGCAAACTCAGTGTGCTATTCATATCTCATACGATTTTATGCCACTCTTATGAGTCTGCCATGACATGGTCAGATATGGTCTCCTGTTATTTACCTCCGATAGGTACTGGTGGATCTGTGTGGCAGCAGTGAAGCTAAGTGGTGCAGCCAGTTGGCTACCATTCACATTGCAAAAGAGCATAGCCTCCTCAAATGTGAGCTTAGGCTCCGTCACAAACCAAAACTCCCGGTCATCTATAAAGATAGATGTGTCATGGTGCCCACCTAAAAAAAACAGAATGGACAGCAGTATAACAGCTGGACATATTTTGGACAGCAACAATACCTATAGAACACCCAACCACAAACATGCACAGATGAAATATATGAAAAATAATGCTGAATCAAGAAAATTCTTCACTGGCCACTGGTAGATCAAAAGATATTAATAGACTTTCAAAACAGTTGGACATACCAGGATTGTACCAGTCGGGGTTCTTTGGTGTCTTTCCTGTTGAAACACAATCAAAGAGTGAATTAGCTGCAGAAAATGATAAAAAGCGTTCAAATAATCCAATGGTGTTACATTCTAATTCAATTTTTAGGTTTTATTTATAAGCTCCATATGTTTTTAAATCACACATGGACAAATGTTTATTTTATCACTTCACTACTGTGTTTTATCACTGGGCAAATAAATAAACTAAACTAATTAGATAGGCTATTATGTGGCCGCCAAATGCCAATGAAATAACAAATCCCTTTTATTAAGCAGTGTTCACGAGAGGCGTTAGCTCTTCACAAACAAAAAACAACACATGCTTGAATGCACGCACGCACGCACACACACAACATAGTTACAACATAGTTTTGCTGTGTAATTGTACCCCGGGGTATTTGGCAGACCCATTCTAGTTTGGCATCACAGTGGAATGGAGTAGCATAGAAAGGTCTGGGAGGGAAGTCGTGGAGCAGGAGCAAAAACAAGTGTTTCAAGCTGCTCTTCATTGTCTGATGAGGACAGAGATCATTTGAATCAAAATTGGGAGAATACACACATATTATTACAAGGAAAACACACAAAAACAACAACAACAACATGACAGTACAACTTGTGTTTTTTCCAAATTTCCTAACCCTGATTAATTAATGCCATCCCTCTGCTGATAGCATAAGATAACTGTGACATTACGGGTCTTCTTGCCATCTATGCAGTGATAGTTTAGAATGACCTTCCTCGATTGCCAACACAATCACTGACACGGGTCAAAATCAGGTCAAAGCTAGAGCATAGAAAATAAAAATCTAATGGCACGCCCTCTGTCTGGAACAATGGTGTCCTGTTGGGAAGGAGGTGATCTAACAACATGGTGAAAGGTCAATCAAAGAAGAGATAATATCATCATGGCCAGTCATAACTCAGTATGAAACTGAAATGAAATCATTGTGTCAATGGGGGCAGATTTAATCTGTAACATTTGTCATGACCACCCACAAACAGCTGAGCAAATAGCCTTGATCCACAGATAACACTGTACAGATCTACCCAGTCCGCCTTAAAAATGCTATGGCCCTTGTTAATCTGTCCCGAATCCAGCCAGCCCACCTTAAATGCAGCGCAGTTCCGATTGTATGCATCATCCTCATGGAAATCTTGGTGTAAAATACCCATAGACACCTGTTGTGGAAACATTTTTAAAAATAGACATTACACTCAGAAAACAATGTCTTTTATAAAGATGTAATTAATCTGTCCAAACCAGTCATGGTGTGTTTTTACAAAATACTTAAATGAGGACCCACAGGCCCATAGAGCTGCAGGCTTGTGCACTGGAAAAAATTGTGATCTTAACAAGTAATTTAATCTAATACTGAGTCAATTTGTTCTTAAAACAAGTTAAACATCTGCATGCAGAGAGGTAATTCCACTTGTTTCCAATGCACTTTGACTTAAAATTAAATACCACATTAATATGTTTTGTTTTTTTGTGTACTCACAGGTCGGCCATCGCTCCACTCCCAGGAGCGGTCTGCTGGGTTCCTCCTGTTCAGGCCGACCCAGAAGAAACGGCTATCACTGGAACAAGGACAACATGAGAAAACCACTGTCATTCATTACACTTTATTTGCTGATCCTGATCTAGATCTAAAAAAGTTGGAAAAATGTCACAGAAAAAGGGAACGGAAAAATATTATCTAAACTGTTGCTTTGGAGATGCTAGCATTTTATTATAGGATACAAACTGTTAGAGGTGTATGTACCTTATCAAAACTACCATTCTGAGATGGAATGATTACCAAACACAAACAGAACATTTTGCATGATGTGTATGTGTAGGCGTGTAACAATATTCTAATTAGATTTGTTGATGCCGTTATTACTACTAAGGTTACAAAATAACAGAATCTAACAACGCTAATAATAATAATATGGCTTAATTTAAAAAAAATAAAGGATACATGTCTTTGTGCTTGTGTGTTTGTGTACCTGATGGTGTCTCTCATCACATAGTGCAGGGCCCTCATCTCCTCCAGCTCTGTGAAGCTGGGCAGGTTGGCCCCCAGTGCCTGACAAAACCTCTCCGCTTCCTCCCAGGAGCGCTTCCTGCTCAGCCGCTCCTCATGGAACACCTGACAAGGCCACGCACAGTTCACAACAGCAACTGAAAACTGCTATTTCCCGTCTGTCCGACAGCACTATGGCTGCTGATGGGGGAGGACAAAGTCTACATACACATAGGGCTGGGCGACATGGTTGAAATGAATATCACGATAATCATAAGGGCTTTTTCCAATATCAATATGCATCACGATATGGCTTATGTATGCAAAATCACATAATCAAACTCATGTTCATGAACGATAAAACAGAATTATTGCCCAGCCCTACATACACACGAGTGTTCAAGGACACACACACACCTTGTAGCAGTATTTGATGCCTGGTCTGGACATCCATCCATTAGGACAAGGCATGTTGGGGTCTGGCTCTGGTTCTGGGAGCGGTGGCGGAGCAATGTCTTTCTTACAAATGGTGCCGGCTTTAAAAATGGTACAGTTCTTCACCTGCCACTTGCCCAGCGGTTTTGCTGTTGACATCACTGCACAACCTCCAGACCGATCTGAAATACACGTGCAGATGCAGCACAAAGAAAATAATCATACTTTACAAAAATGAAGACACAGTTGCAAGTATGAAAAGGAAACAATCCTAGAGACGCAGATCAAAACACACACAGCTTGTGCCATTTGGTCTTGCTGGCCTAAGACACATACAATAGTTCTCCCCATATTACTAAAACATTAATGTGCTGTTTGTGACTGTAAATTCAGTGTGCTATTCATGTCTAACACTATACACAGAGAGAACAAAAGAACCTGCACAGTGATTTGGTAGGGCATAAAAAAGCCTCAATAAGGAAATCAGGGAGCTGAGATATCAAAAATAGTTCCTTAATAAGACACGGTACAAAATGCTCAGAAAGTGAAAATTACTGAAGAATTACAGCACACATTACAGCCCACCAGGCCATAAATCAGTGCAAAGAACATTTCTTAAATAGACAGACAAGACATAGGATGATCAGTTTCAGGTGTAGACAGCCCATTGGCTGAGGCTCACACACAGGATAATTGCATATAATACTTGTGTGGCTAGGGGGGCATATAGCATTCGTTATGTGGTTTCCCTACTGCTCAAGCATTATTATAGATCCACATTCCCCTTGTGGACTCTTCATGCACCCATAGCCTTTTATTTGTATGGAAGACAAACTGGTGCTATGTGAAAAATGCTTAGTTTGGCGCTTATAAACAACAGTACTGTATGCAATCATCCTTGTCTTATTAAATAACTGTCTTTGCTGTCTCCGCTCCCTGATTTCCCTTTTTCAGGCTTTTTTATGCCCCATCATGTGTGGGTTCCTCTGTTGTCTAATGTTAGTGTGATTCATCTGAACCTCCACATCTGAAGAAACCACCAGCAATTTTGGCGAGACAATTCAGCACTTTATAATACTGTACTCCGCCATTCCCATGAGCCTGTCATGACACGGCCAATCCTCCAGTCCTGTGGTATTCATCCGTTAGGTACTGGTGGATTTGTCCAGCAGCAATACAGCTAAGCAGTGTGGTCTATACTAACCTGGTTCAAACCAGCCCCAGTTGGTGTATGTAACCGCACCCTGTGCTCCATCCTGGCTCAGCCACTGGTACTCCCCTGTGTTCTTAATGTCCTGGAGCCCTATCCAAAAATACTGCGTTTCCCTCCTGATCTGCTCCCCAAGCAGATGGCTAATAAAAGCCTGCTCAAACCTGCAAAGAACAATAAAATATGAGATTTTTCCTGCTCAAACATAGAAAGGACAGTTAAAATAGTCTTACAGTAGCATATAGGGATGGAAAAAAAAAAAGTCACATTGAATCTTTCCTTAGAAATACAGCTCTTCTTTTGAAATGGTACCAGGAGAGGATTTATGTGGACAACTGAGTACAAAAACAAGTGACAAAGTTTGACTCTTTGATCAAATGGGAGGGTCACTGTTTGAACAAACTCCTACCGGTTTCTTATTGTGATGTTACAGCGGTCTTTGAAGGACACTTCCTTGCGGTTCACTTGATAGCAGGAGCTGCCGTGTCTCCTCCACCCCTGAGGGAAGGAGAGTTGTAGGACTTTGAGTCTGGACCTCAATCACAGAACCTCAGCATGATGAGCTGAATCTCTCAGGTCAACAAAAATCTGCACACATACTGTACTACCATATTTTAAAAAGTACTGCAAAATACTGCAGACCTCCCCTTGGAAAACACACTGTGGATGAAAGCATACATGAGTCATGTTGACAATACTTACACCCTCCGACGGACATCTGGCGTCTGTCGCGGACTCCATGACCTGTCCTTTCTTCTGACATATGAAAGGTAGTTTTTCGCTGCAGTTCCCAACCCTCCAACCATGAGACTGGGGAAAACGGACACAGGTTTGATTTTGCAGACCAAAAACAACAAACTGGAACAGATGATCACAAGAAGACACACAGACACAATCTAAGTGATACGCACACACCCCACACACAGGGTACAGCGCCAAAAAGCAGGATATGATGGGTGGGGTTACACACAAGCGCGC
>OMOT01033312.1:0-23790 GCA_900312575.1 Acanthochaenus luetkenii
TAAAAAAAACCATTTGGCACACTTTGGGTACCTTGGGTATCCAAATGGCCAAAATGGAGAGTCCGCCTGGTACTATCATCACTAAAACCTTTGTAGAACCTATATGCTTTGTTGTATTTCTATGTACTTTGGTACAGTTGTAGTCAAGGAGTTGCTGAATAGATTCAGTGGCATCTTTCTACATGGGATCATTGCTATCATGGTGTTATCCACTGTTTAATTTAGAAATCACTTTAGGCGAGGATAAAAATCTAAATTTCTCCTTTGGTTTATCCAAGTTTACTCTGGCATACTAACACTCAGAAGGTTACTGACACTGGGAATATATTCTATAAGGTCTTGTCTATCCATAGATGTCAAGGTCATGCATATAGACCTGACGGATGTGGAGCTATTCTTGTTTTAATTTGGGTACGTTCATTCAGGTGAGTGTACCCTCCCAGAACCCTAGGGTGGAAGAGGTTAAAATCAAAGTATTTCCGAGCAGTTACAGTTAGTAAAGCTTATAGAAGTAAATTGAATGGTTTGCATTTTATTTTGAGAGAAATTGACTATATCCATATTGATGATCAATAACATTTTTAATGATTGCTAACAAGAGGTTGCACATTTTCCCAAAACTAAATATGAAATGCTGTGTGACCTTTCTGGATTTCTTAGTTCATGGTCAGCAAGATTGGCTAATGTTCACTAATGTTTTCACCCATTGGCCACAGGGGCAGGAGGGGATTCAATATCACCAGCCACTTTTATTTTTAACGAGGTCAAGAGGCAAATTCAGGCCTGTCAGTCAGGGATGAAACTCCACACCTTTTATAGCTAAGTGCTGTCAAACTACTTCATGGTGTACAGCACTTGAATTAGGTCTGTTCTTTATTAAGCAGTAGCTAATTGATCAAAGGAAGTTAAATTCTGTTATTGTGAAAATTTCACTTTAACTATGAAACATCACACCGTAGCTATGAAACATCACACCTTACCTGTAAATGTTCCTGCAACTCCCACAATCATCTTCTCATATTATTGGGCTGGACTGTAGGGACAACGCCCTGAGGTTTAACATTTTGACGTGTGCCAGAATGGCCCAGCCAACACTAGGGGCACTTGTTCACATGACGGCACACAACGCAACAAGTTACTTCTGGGTTCTGCTTGACAGTGAAGCCCCATTTCATTAGTCATTGAACAGGCCCTCCTTCACGTCCCCTCAGCATTTGGTAATATGTAGCATCAGCCACTTGCAGATAAGTGGGAGGGGTCAGAGGGGGAGCAGAGTATTTTAAACGGTATGCACTTGCCCTTAAGCCTAATAAATAATAATAAAAATGACAGCGTATTAAAATATTGCAGATTATTTAATTTCATAAATACATTTGTTTACTTACACTTGTATATCACTTGTTACGCCATGGTGCGTCGTGCACAGGAAATGATTAATGATCATAATGCATTCTGGGCAAGAAGTGCTCCTGAAGTCTACATCGTTGTTGACCCTTGAAAGTCGATCTCATAAAGTTCACTTGAGTTATCAGAGTAATGGAACAGCACTTAAGATGGCAGCAGAGATTCCCCTGAGGGGAAGTACAAGGGGAAATCAACAGGGCAGGTTAAAACGACTAATGAAACAGGGCTCTGGTTTGCATAGACTGCTGCAAGAGAGAGAAGAGAGAAGGGTTTTGCAACAAGTCCGTTAGTAAAGCGAGGTAAGGTTGATTTAATGCTTGCTCCATCACTTAATAATTTCAAACATGCAAACACTGGTAATTTGCTGGTCTTTTCCGCTTCGAACATCAGCCAGACAGTTAGATAAATGGATCAAGTCACTTTGTTCTTCCGGCTTATAAGATATCAATCCAGGCCTGTCTTTGTGCTTTTGCCTCGTCTGAACCTGAAGGTCAGGGTTTGACGTTAAGGTTTTTCCCTACTTGCCCCAGTTACATTTCTACTTGCCCTGGGGGGTATCGTTGCCGGCTCTGCGGCGCATAGATTTATCTCACAACATACTTTTAACTAAAATCCATTGCCTGTTGATTGTGTGTAAAACACTACAGGACACACGTGTCTTCAAAAAAACTGTATTTATTAGTTATATTACATCAATCAGTATATTTCAAAGCAATATGGCAGAAACTGAACTTATCAATCAAAATTCTGTAGGACTTAAAACATAAATAGTGAAAACTGTTACACACTAATTCTCATCACATGTACTATTGTACCTTGCTACCATTAAGTAATACATTCAAACTCATGCTTCACTTTATTGGTGATTTTTTTATCCACAAAAAAACAAAAACAACATTTTATTCACTTGTTGATGTAGTAAATTATACACTCATCATCTTACCAGCATTAATGGCCTCACAATGTCCAATAGCAGTGGCATGTTTCAGCTCTTCAGCTGCGTTTGTCTGTCTGTCCATCCTTAAGAAACTGGACATATGTCCCCTCCAGCTAGCTTACCGTTAGCTACCGGTGAGGAGGGGGTAGCTAACGGTTGGCTAGCTAACGTTAACATTAAGTTACGTAAATGAAAGTCACTCACCTTCGGCAACCTTGATCGGACTACATCCCCCCGACGTCCACTCCATTTATCTCTTACAGATCCAGGTTGTGTCTTTCTTTGTGTAGCCTTTGGCCACACCGGTCCAGGAAACGTTTTTTTGGCCTCCATGCAAATCATGTGTGGAATTGATTTGACATGGCTCTGTCGTTGCCACGGAAAAGTGATACTTTCTTATCGGCTTAGCCTGTGAATTGTCTGCAGACAGTGCAGTACATAGCCGGTAATGTGGCGTCGTCCTCCACCCACGGATATATGGGAGAAACCTTCTGCGTCTCTTATCCTTCTCATAATCTAGTTTCGCTAACTTCGCCTGTGAGCCTTCCGCCATGTTTACAATAAACAAACGACTTACGGTAGCTACGTCTAATGACGTCAGCAACGTCGTTCCCAACAGGCGGAGAGCGGCAGACAGACAGAGACGGAGAGCGGCAGGCAGACGGACAGACAGAGAGAGAGAGACGGAGAGCGACAGACAGAGGCGGAGAGCCGCAACCGAGTAGGACAGATAGAGATTTCTTTGAAAGCGCTGAATTGGTACTTGCTTGACCAGGGCAACCAAACACTTGTTTTACTTGCCCGCATTTTTAAACTTGCGTTAATGTCGAACTTTTATGTTGTTCTGAGTTTGGCAGCTGGCTGCATTTGAGGTCTGTCAAGTGAAACCCGTAAATACTTAGTTCCTGGTTGCTTGCAAATGTCAGGCCACCATAACAAAAGAATATTGCCGCCTTGACTGGAAAATCCTATTAAAATAAAATAAAATAAAGATGTATTTGTTTATTTTAATTGAGACCAACCCAATTTTGTACACAGCATCCAACCATAGCATACATCATTTAGGTTCCTAACAGAGTTTTGGTCAAGAAGCCCCCACAGAAATTGTAGCTCTGAGATTGGTCACTGGAGAAAGGTTCTCTCTTGTGTTATATTTCTCTATCTCTCTTTCTATCAAACCTTTAGTGCAGAATAATCACAAGCATTTATCCCAGCCTTGACACAGGAGAAATTGTTGATCCCTTTGCTGACCTGATGATTATCAGGGTAATCACTCATTGCTATGGATTATCGTCTTTGCCAATTAATTTTACTTACTACACACTATTTTATGACCAAATACAATTCAATTAACCTCAGCAGCTGGCTGGACCACGGTTTCAGAAGGCTCACTTGACCGCAGTCATACAGCGCTGTGAATAATCTGCTATGTGTTTGCCGTCTTAAGTTGACTTCTTCCGTAGTCCTTATTACTTTAAATTCTACATGATCTGTCCCTGCTGTTGACCTTTGTCAGTGTTTGGATTAGTTGGATGTTCACAAGTGAAAATGCACGTATTTTCATGTTATTTCCCACTTTTGTGTTAAGGGGAGAAATGGAAGGGAAAAAATGAAGCATGTAGGAAGGGCTGGGTATAAAAAAGATAAAAAATCTGATTAAAATCGATCTTCATTTAAATTATCCGAAATCGATTAATAAAATCTCGAGATCGATCTTTTAATATTTGCCTTTTCCCGTGTATGCGTGAAGCTTTAACCCCGTTGGTCTCGCGTGGTCAGCCTTGGGTTGGTCACGCAACGAGGCCTGAGGCCACTTACCAGGTTTCCGCCTTTTCCGCCACACGTGTCTCCACCACGTTTGTTCATGAGCCTATTTGAATGTTGTTGGGACATTTTGTGACTTGGGTGAAGCTGCTGCGTCTGAGGACAATGAGCCACAGGACTTATATTGTATGTGCTTTCCTCTCAGTGATCGAGTCCAAGGAGAGTTGTGAGTGGATCTCCATCTCCAACCCCTTTCCCTGTCCAGAGATCCAGCCAGTATGTCCAGTGACCCTCCTCCTCCTTACCCTGGAGGCCCCAGCGCCCCACTCATTGAGGAGAAGAATGGACAACCTGGTAATACAACTTTTTTTAAGGCATCTCTAGCTAAACATGGATTATCATAAATGTTAATTTAAAAGCTCATGTAGAACTACTGTTGTGATTAAATATAAGGTTAATAACATACAAGGTTAAGTGATTGTAGCTTTGTGGCTCAGGAACATTGAGTAGAAATGTTCTTGAGCCTCAGATGTATTGGTGTACCAGTTTTACTTGCTTATGTTGACCATTCATGAATATTAGTTGACTTAAATCCAACTGTTGATGTTGAATGGATTAAAAATGTCACCAGAAAATGCAATTTAGGCAAGTCTTTTGCTGAATATCTCAATGCACATTTTTACATTGCAATGTGATCTCATTTAATCTCTGGACCTATTGTTTTCATTTAGGGTCTACCAGCGCTACAAGATAGAGATTTGTTTTTGAATTATATTTGTGTCTCTTATTCTTTGAGAACCATATTTCGGAGGACACTTCTAAAAACAAAAAATTGTTACCCGAATAACATTTCATGCTCAATTTCAATTATCTTTTTTAGTTCCGTTTTTCACTTGAGAGTACACTTACGTATTATTGGCAAATGTCAGCATTTTATTAATAAATTATTATTATTTGATAATAATATGATTACCGGTTAATTATGATGAAATGTAATGCTCATCAAAACACCGAGCCATAATCTAAATGTTTTTGGATGCACCTCTGCTTGGTATTATTCCAGGGGTTCATGATTCTGTTTTATATACCCTTTGTGGGGTTTGACTATTGACATGACCCTGACTACACAGTGAGTTTTTGTTTTGTTTGTCAGACCGTGTTCTGGTTAGCACCCCAGTTAAACTTTGTCAAACCGCTACATAAAAAATGGAAGTGGAGGAGTGTGTCTGCTCGTCTTGTGAGGGGTCAGAGGAAGATATGTAAAGGCGTTCTATTACTAGGGTCATTTTGAAAATGCGCCTGTCCTGTTTATTGTCATGTACACACATTGTCACATTCTGTTATTTGTTGAGAAAAAATAAATGGATAAAAGCCCATTCTAAAATCTTAATTAATGACGTAAATTTTGTTAATAACTTTACTGCACTTTAATGTATATTCTTAACAAGTTCTTGGATCCAGAGTTAAATGTGTGTTATCCTTCAGAAGCAGCTCCTGTAAGAACAGGTCCTCCACAGGGACAGCCCTTGCCTCCAGACTATGGTCCTCCACCCTATGAGGTCTCACAGTCGGGCTTCCTACCCCCACATGTCCCTGGAGAAGGGCCCATGCCAATGCCTATGCCCATGCCAATGCCGCCACCGCAAGGTACCGGAGGCTTTCTACAAATGCGTTTTGTACACAATTGATATCTAAGGTTTCACACAGCACTTTATAGTCAAGGCGGGCCGACCTAGCAATAAAATCCTGAAAATATAAAAGGAAATTAAATTCCATTATTTACATGGAGACCAAACCGATGTTAAAGCATCATTAAAGTTTGGTAGAGGTTTGGGTTGTGTAGTTACCTTGCCATGATGTAACTCCAAATATTGGTGTGATATCTTCAATAGTTGCTCTGTTCATTAACGTGATAATCCAAAAGTGTTGATTTTTCTCCCCATAGACTTGCATTGCATGGAGAAACAGGTCTCAAAGTCAGACTTTAAGCTCACAAGAACAAAGCGGATTCTGACAATGTATAAAATAACAAAACCCCGTTCCGATTTGTTTTGGAAATAAGAATGTAAACTTTGTGTTGATTTTACTATTTGAATTGGGAAGAAGATCCGTTAGGTAGCTTCCGAGACCGAATTACAGTGTTTGTTATTAACACGCCCCTTCGCTAGCATGAGTTGAGAGACTGTTTACATATTCAGTATATCTACAATGAGGGGATGAAGAAAATATACCTTTACCAATCATTGTAAACAGATTTTAAAAACTCTTGAGTTGGGTTTTATTTCTGTTATATACGCTTTGCTCGCATTCGTTTGTATGCTAAAAGTACGACTTTGATACCTGTGTCTCCGAGCCATGTATGTGTATGGAGAGAAAAAGCAACATGATTTTGGATGATGAAGTTTTCATCTACGGACCAACTATTGAAGATTTCTCACCAATATTTGGAGTTGCATCATGGCAAGGTAACTACACAACCCAAACCTCTACCAAACTTTAATGATGCTTTAAGCAGTATTCAATAGTGACATCTGCTGGTGGAAAGTGGTATTGCAAGCAATCGTGTCACTTTATTTTTTTTGTATATATAGAACTTATTTAAACATAGTTACAAAGTGCTTCACAAAATTTAAATAAGAATAAAAAGTGCCTGACAGATTAAAGATATTAGACAGTAATAAACAACAATAAAATGTGTACAAAAGAGACAATACAGTATAAAGGCAAATAATTCAACCCGTAGAATCAGTAAAAGCAAGCTTAAAAAGGTGTTTTTGTTAAAGAGGGATTTAAAAGAGAATAAAGTGCTAGCCTGCCAGTTCTCCTTAGGGAGATTATTCCAGAGTGTGGGGGCCCTGACAGAATCACATCACATGGTGTAAGTAAAGCGTTCACTGTTAACGCTATCATATCATATCAGCATACCCAGTCTAAAGTGTTGATAGTTTGCTACATAGTTGACGTGGGTTAAATATACTGCAAATTATTTATTTTTTGCCATTGAAAACAACAATTTGACTGGTCAAACCCAATACAGATTGATGAAAGGTGTTTATTTTCCTTATGTTAAACAAAAATGGCAGATTAAAAAAATAAAAACATTTAAGTTGTGCAAGTTATGTATTTAGTTAAATAGTATTGGACCCCACCCCTGTGAGCCCCTATCAACTAATGCATTTCCTGTGGGAAAGCCTCATGTATAACGGCACTTTTTGTAAGGTTGACCAATTCAATACAATTAACCACACATATCCCTAGATGCGTATATTAATATAGTACTTCAAGTAAGTCATTTGTTTCTTGCAGGTGGCTTCTACCCACCGCCATCCGGTCCCTTTCCTCACCCCATGGCAGGACAGATGAGCCCTGGCCCTGGTCCAAGTCACTTCACCCATATGGGAGGCCACACAGCTACCATATTGGCACCCCCAGGAACAGCCACCACCGTAACTGTACTGCAGGGGGAGATGTTCCAGTCCACACCAGTGCAGACTGTGTGTCCGCACTGCCAGCAGGCAATCGTCACCCGCATCTCCCATGATGTCGGCCTCATGAACACGCTCTTCTGCCTCTTTTGCTTCTTTGTGGGGTAAGTGGGTTATAGGCCAAAAGCCAAGCAGAATATTTGTAGCATGCTGCATCAGTGCATCATGAAATAATTTATGTAGATTGATTTACGCATATAATATTGAATTTAATTGTGTGTTATTTATGGATGGGGATGAGGTGGTGGGTGGGTGGATCTGGTAGCGGATTGCCTTTTGACACCTCTTACACTTGTTTGTGGAGGGATATACCATAAGTGTATGATGTATACAAGTATTACATGGAAGTGAATGAGCATTGAAGGGTTGTGACTCACCTCAATGGATAATGGAATATTGTCAATACAAAATGTTTGAGCTCAGGGCATGGAGCCATAGGTTTGGTTAGGAATATATTATCCTCAATGACACCGCTACATCAAGAAAGAAATGCAGAATTATGATGGCAGCGAATAGGACTTTGGATTGGATTGATTCCACACAACACAGAGCAAGCACAACCCTTTTCTGTAGGGTATCTGTGAAATAATGATATTGAGTTATGGTGATACACAAGTCATCTAAATTAATGTCTAATTGCTTACAAAATGAGATCTGAAACAAATTAGGAAACCTTGTTTGAAAGTTCGATCATACTTTATATTACCATTTGATTTATATTACCAGTTCAATGTGATGAACATCAATTTGATTATTCAATGTGATTTTGCACATGTTAGCAGGTATCGTTATATATTACAATAATTTCTTATGATTATCGTCCATATTGCCTTGCCCTACTCGTAAGCCCACATTCATCTGCCGGCTTTTGAATGTGCAACATTCATTTGTCGTCTGTTTGTTACTCATTTACAGGTGTGATCTTGGCTGCTGCTTGATTCCCTGTCTGATTGATGACCTCAAGGATGTTACACACACCTGCCCTTACTGTAAGGGCTACATTTACACATACAAGCGTATATGCTAACCACCGACAGCTCTGCTCTACAGGGACATGTATATGCACACACATAAATTCACTTCTCCTCCTGCTGGTGTTGACAGGCTTTTCCCCCCATTTTTGCTCAATGTTGTGTAGCCCTCTTTAGTAGGTGCAGTTTTATCATTCACTGAGCATTTACTATATGTATCTTTCAGCATTATACATTTACTGTATGTATAAACTTGTACTTCAAATGTACAAATCTCACACTGGATTGCAGGAGGTCAAGGGCACTAGAACATCCACAGAAATGGCATCTGGTACTGTATGAAAAAGCAATTGGTGGAGAAAAGGCTGTTATGCATTTAGGGTGGGAAAAATCTAAGGATAGACAGCCTGACTTGAATACGGCAACATTTTGGGAAATACGCTTATTTGCCATCTTACTCGTAGTCAGACGAGAAGAACGAGACCAATTCATCCCAATAGTCAGTGTAGAACCATACCTGCGTTGTCGCAGGTTAGAAACATTAGCATTTTGAATGGCTGCAGAGGGGATCCAACTAGCTTCACAGCAATGAGGATAAAAACCAACCAGTCCAGCTTCTTCAAAGTCAAACGATTGAGAGAGAAAAAAAAGGTTGTCGTAGAGGCAGCTACGAAGCTTTCCAGCAGCCTTTTTCTTACAGCCAGAGAGGAAGTAAGCGTACATGATGCGTTCAAGACAACTCGGAAGTTTCATCTCGGAGACTTCCAACCTGTAATTCCGAGTTGGACATCCGTTCGATTCATTTTTAACAACTTGGAACAATTTTTGGTAAAAAGAAATTGTAATTGTCATAAATAGACGAGTGAAATCGCAAACATTTTTGACTTTGAAGAAGCTGGAATGGTTGGTTTTTACCCTCATTGCTGTGAAGCTAGATGGATCCTCTGCAGCCATTCCAGATGTTAATGTTGCTAACCTGCAACAACGCAGTTGTGGTTCTACATGGACTATCGTGATGAATTGGTCTCGTTCTTCTCGTCTGACTACGGGTAAGATGGCAAATAAGCGAATTTCCCAAAATGTCGGCGTATTCCTTTAAGTAAAGCTATGAAAATTGTCACTTTATTGAGTTGAAATCATCAGTGAATGTTAAGCAAGTGTATTGAAGTACATTTTTGCTGGGTCAGTGTTTTTCTTTTTCTATTTATTTTAAATATTTTATTCATTATTTTTGCATGTTAATAATATGAACTATGGGCATTTTGTCCATGTCTGATAATTATTTATGTTATAATTAACCTAGTCTTTCCTATATCTTGAATAATATATCCCTCCTTCAATGTGAGTAAAATAACAAAACATTTCTTGATAAACTTAATTTATGAACGACCAAGATTGATGTTACTCGCTATGTTAATGCATCTTCTGGGCTATAGTCACAAAATGTTCAGTAAATCCAGGTTGAGCTGTTACACATCAATGCCCTTTGTCCATCATAATGTACTTAATTTAGATAATAAAACAAATATTTGCACTTTGAGTTTAAATTCACATTTCCCAATGTTAACCTTCATGCGTTCTTGAAAACATTGCCAAAACATGATAATTTTTGTCTTAGTTCTGTTAAGAGACAAATCCAATGGTTTACCACATTACTTCAGAAGTAAAAATAGTATATGTATAATATTGGTTGTACAAAGCCTGTTTGTTTATTGATTAATCAGCCAGGACAGGAGTGAAACCCACGTTACACGCATTTGTTCAGAATAGAGTAATAGAGTGGAATGAAAGCAGTAAATCTGCTCCGCCAAAGGGTTTCATTATTATTGATTGAGACGCTCTGCACGACATCGCAGTATCTTGTGTCCACTCTCTGGCCATATATCCGATGCACTGATCCAAACGAGATTATCCTGTTGCTGATGATTCTTTGGTGCCAGAGTGAACAGATAGGTAGTTTAAAATGGAAATGTATGCTGGCAAACAATCATCTGTATCAGTGGCACCATCATAACGCAACACTATCCCTTTAAGATTACTTGCGTTGCTCAGATGCATGTTAAATACCACCTACAGCAAATATAGGTACCTCTCTGTCTTGACTGCAGTACTGTAATTACTAAAAGAAAAAGTAATATTTGCTCTTTACTAAGGATAAGCTTCATGTAAATTATTGACATCTTGCAAAAGTACATTGTGATTCCATCAACAAGATATGAACTAACTACTAACATACATGACAACCAGTATGTTCATCCACAGCATGCCTGTCAGCCATTCCCCATCACTCATCAAATGCAGAGTATCTCCGAATGAACCATATATTTTAACGAATACTTCTCACTGGCTGGTCCCCTGACTTGGTGTGCTTTTGAATCTTTTTACAACAATGTGACTTGAAGCTAGTTGTGCAAGAAAAGCAGTAAATTTTGAGTTGAAGGATTGCATTAAACTTTTAATATGAAGTACTGTATGGCATTGTTATGGATAACGCTGGTCTGCATTGTTCTCTAAATGTCTGTGATATGTATAACTATGTAAATCTGTTACATACAGGTACTATTTTATCAATAAAAATCCGAACGAATGTTATTTTGAAAATGAACTATAACGGAAAACTGAATGATTTCACAGCATCACAAAGACAAAAGGAAAAACACTTTCTTAAGTTAAGCCTGCACACTGAAGAGATAAGTGCACGTTGAGAAAACCACTCAAATAAGTGATACCAAAATATATAGGCTCAAAAATGAGAGGCAAGGGAAGAAGGAAGTGCAAAAGTATCAATCTCTCCATAGATATCCACATGGGGCATTGCAGCATTTGTAGAATGTTGTCATTGGTTCATCTGCTGATCTTGTCTGGATCTGCATGAAGTATGCCCGAAGATGCCCACACTTGGGACAAGTTTCTGTAAACACAAATACGATGTATAAATGATGCAGTTGGGTCAATTCAATACAGGCTTTAAAACCTCACCGAATTAAGATTCAAATGAATGCAACAAACGGAACAAAACCATCAGCATCAAAAGACCAAATAAAAATGTGTGGACACAATCTCTATTTACTCTAATAAAAATGTTGCTTTACACATCTGGCTTTTGTGAGAGCTTTTAGTGTGAGCTCAGAATCAGAATCACTTATTTGCCAAGTATAAAGGTCACTCACGGAATTGTATTGTGAATTGGTGCCAACACTTCACAAGACAGTAACACAATACAAAATATAACGGGGCCTCGCATGTCGTGCAGACAAGACTGGGTCACAGTAGATTAAACAATCACAGTACAAGTATCCATTAAAAGATATACAACTGGTCCAGTGTAGCAGCACTGCCAGGGCGTTACTGTCTTGAGAATGTTGTAAGGCAAGTTGACAAAATCCTACTTCAAATCTACCTTTGGCCTGCTAACATTACATTACATTACAGCATTTAGCAGACGCTTTTATCGAAAGCGACTTACACATTACATTACAGCTTTTAGCAGACATTCAACTGGGAAGACTCGTCCTCCAAATGGGCCAGTGAACATAACTCATTTGGGCTGGCTAGAGGTGTGTGATCGTCTATGGGCCTTGAGATCAAGTGGCATAGTGAGGTCTAGATGCCATGCACCACTTACCAGGAGTAGAATCCACATTCTCCCAAGCCGCAGCCCCACCAAGAACATCATCCACCTCTTTTAGCTTGGGATACTTCCGGTTGTTTACCTATAATGGGGAAAAACGTGCGTCAAGCCCGAGCAACTTAACACATTTGCATTCAGTACAAAGCATAGACACAGACAGTAACTAAAATAATATTTTAAATGGATGTACAGCACTACAAAATATATTGGAGGGCCAATATAGCTTTATAAGGGATCCTGAAGAAATATGGTATGATGGTGAAAACCATTTGCTGAATGCCACTTCCAAGCTAGTTGGAGAAATCATTTATAATGAGTCAAACATGAAGCTCACCGTCATGTCTTACCTAACTTACTGTTGCACATGAAGCTAGGAAGTCAGGATGTGCTTGTGTGTTCTAGTTAGAGCTCGCTGGCTACACTCATTAATCAACATGTTACAACACTCGAAAAAGACTTTATAAAAATGTATGAATGTGTGCCGTTAACGTTACATATCACCGTAGCCCAACTCACCTTTCTTGTTATGTTGTGTACGTAGGGACATGTGTTGCAGGCGAATCTCATGCACTTCTGTCCTTCCTCGACAATCAAAACATTCCCGCATGTTGGACAAAAAAGAAGCATGTCACCCAGAACAAATATTTGCCCATACAAAAAGAAAAGAGTCAATGTAAGTGGTTTACTTGACTCTGTTTTTTTCTGTGTGTAGTTTGGTGTGTTTATACTTTAAGACGCGTGTAGCAGCGGAAGAGGAGCTGAGCAGGTGCTGTTCTTTTTCCAGCTCGGTGGGAAACATAAACTAAAAGGAAATGGTCTTACTGTAAGTCAACGACTACAACCCATAAATAATGTAACATAACAGAAAATAACATTTACTTTGCTTAAGATAAAAATGTTCGGCTAATGTTTACGTATCGACGGAAACAGAAAAGCTTTACTTTAACGGCCAGGAACGTTTTATATTGAGCTATGGTTGCCTTCCGGTATGTCATTTATATGGTACACATTACGATGTTTGTTGATGCACTGTCTAATTTGAGTCGCGTTGTGCCCTAGAAGAAGAAAACGAAGAAGACGAAGAAGACGAAGAAGAACGTTCCCGTCCAGCAGCTTTACCTAGCCAACTAACAGTTACCTTGTTAGTTCAACCGTTAACTATACCGGACTAACAAAACAAGACTTGCTGAATAGCTTGTAGTACTGCAGGATGGAGGAGCGGCCTCAGGACCCTCTGGGTGAAACACAGCTTATAAAGGACGAGCATGTCAACGAGGAGGTGGAAAAGACGAAGCTAATGGAGGCTGCAGCGCCAGATGTAGAGGAGGAAGAGGAAGATGAAGATGCTCTGCCCCACTCGGAGATCTTGGACATTTTCGAGGAGGGACTTGCTCGCCTTGTGCAGGACCCTTTACTCTGCGACCTTCCTATTCAGGTTGGTTTATGATGCGAATGGAGGTCAGAGTTTACCCACCTGTTTATTTCCCCCTACGTCACTGACTGTGACACTTTAAAGATCCCCGTGGGGAAATTATCTTCTGGCGTGCCCCCCTTTACAGGGAGGTCAGAGGTCAGGGTCTTGCTCACGGACGCTTCAGCAGGACAGGGGTTTGGCAACAAAGGGCCTGAACCTGGGCGGTCTCCCTAACCACCAGACCACCCTGTTGCCTAACTATATGTTCTTTGACAGATTCGATTCGGTTAGATTGCACTTTATTGATCCCCTAGGGGAAATTCAGGTGTCACAGCAGCAATTGGCAGAACAATACCAGAAAATAGGGAAAGATAATAAACACAGTGGTACACAAATGGTACTACAGGCAGCTGAAGACATTTCCCTGCCTTCTACAATACAGAGAAACGTAATCATAACTGAATACACAATCTTCATGTTAAGGTCACTCTGGAGGAGGTCAATTCTCAAATAGCTTTGGAGTATGGCCAGGCGATGACCGTGAGGGTTGTGAAGGCGGACGGCGAAGTCATGCGTAAGTGTTGCGGTTGTTTTGTTGTCTCATTTTGTGCCATTCGAGAGAACACAGTAGCCGAATGTCAGTTGTTACATAGTCTCTGTATATAATTTGAGCGTGTTTAACGATATGATGTAAAATATTCCTCCCTAAGCCATAGTGGTGGTGCAAAATGCTGTCGTGCTTGATCTGAAGAAAGCCATTTGCAGGTTCATGGAGCTGAAACAGCAACGTGAAGGCGGGGTGAAACATATTAGCTGGTAAACACACACACACACACACACACACACAATGTAAGAGGTGGATTTTTTATTATTAAAGTGCGTTCTTTACATTACCACTGACTGCTGCCTTTACTTTTCATTTACAGGAGATATGTTTGGAGAACCTATAGTTTAGTATTCCAAGGGGAAAAGCTTGAAGACGACAAAATGAGACTGAAGGAGTAAGTGTGAAACATCACTGCCATTTACTGCGATGCTCTTCTCATTGGCATAGTTTGACTCTGAAAATCACTACTGATTTTTGTCTTTATTCCTTTGCGTCTTCAGCTATGGGATCAGGAACAGAGATGACGTAACGTTCATGAAGCGACTCAGGAAGAAGTGAAATGTCCCATAATGTCAGCAAAACAACAGTAACTTCAATGTGCACCACATGGCACATGCAGTTGCTCCCTGTCTCTCAGACCCATAGTGATACAAACAAAGTATTCATGATAATAGTACTTGTCTTAATTAAGGTGTTGTAGCTTTTCATACGCACCTTCATATCCCGTCATGAATGTCTGTACACATGATTAAACCCCAAACGTTACTAAGGAAACTGAGTTTGCAAACTGTGAAAGCCAACCATAAGCACAGACAAGATGTTTACATGCTTCAGTGTGCCTGTTAATATTGATAGATCCCAGGTATACATTTGAGGGCTTCTCATAATGCAGTTACACCAAGTCAAAATTGTAATATTTGAGTGTCCTGAATAATAGCAGAATATAAAGGTGTACATATAAAGTAAAGTCGAATTTGGATTTTAAGCCCCTTTTTCACTTGCCGTATTCAGTGATTTGTATAGTTGTCTGTAAATGTTAATAAAATATATTTAAGTTTGTGTTTTGTTGCGTCTCAACAGGATCACTCTGAAACATTTTCCAGGTAGGGCCGGTGCAAATGTAAAATGAAGATTTGAATATTTTTTTGTTCCTGGTAACAGGGAAAACAGAATATGTCATTGTTTTCTAGTCTGAATATACCACTACAGGATAACCTCTGAAGTTGGGAGCAGCTGAAGAAACAAGGTAAAATACACATTTCACATAATGGTAATATGAAAAGTTTGAAAGGACCCGTGTGAAATTAGATAGTTTGTAACTTCAGTTCATAGTTTTCAGCACCCAACTTTAGATTTGTGTTAGATTAGTGTCGTTTCCAGAACTAATCCCAGCACTTTATCTACAAGTGTAAATTTTTTTGGTACTTCCTTGTGTCTCAACATTTTGTGACCATGAATATACAAGGCATGTTTCCAACCAGACAACTTGAAGCACCATGCAGGAGTTTTTAAAGTATGGATTTGATCTAGGACTTAAATGTACTAATGTGGGTACAGTGAAGAGCGAGTCTGCACTTCTCACTGTTGTGCTCAGTGTCGCATTTTTGGCTACTCTTGTTTTGGTTTCTTCGGACACTGAACCGATAATGCCATTTACCAACTTGTTGGGGATTATATATATTTCCTTAATCTTGAATATCTGAGATCTACAGCAACATTGACCTGTTTTAGCAAGAGTTCTCATTTTGTCTTATTCGGCCATAACTATTAACTAGAGGTAATAGATAACTAGGTTAGACATCAGATGATTAGAAGAAATAGATGACATGTAACACCATAAGTAGTCTTATTAAATCCTTTTAGTCTGCCATCCTTTTTGAGTCCTGAAACATGCTGATGATTCTTATTCCGCATGGAAAACAAATATGTACACCTATATGTGCGGGTGTGAGGATTATGTACGATTTTGGAATTTGACAAATTCAACCCATATCAACAATTTGATTAAGTTGAACCAAATGTATTACATTTATATTTACAAAGTTTGAAAATTGTCTAAGTGACCAATCAAAATATAGCTGAGTTAGTTACATACATCCTACAACTCCACTGTACAGTGTTATGTCTTTCAACTCACCATGGGTGTCAAGGAATTGATGTTGAAGATGCCCACCAAGTTTAGTATCGATATCGAAGGAAATGAGGAACATGTAAACAATCGCTTTGCATACATGACAACTTGCATATTATCAGTCCATGGGTAAAAAAAACGATCTTATCAGTTTGAAAATGATAAAAAAGAAAAGGCAGTACTTTTCCAAACCTTTCAGCGTCCACCATGATGAGTTCCTCCGAGGCCAGTGAGCTGGAGAGGATATCTAAGGAGATGAGCCATCTCTCCTTCAAAAGGCAACAACTGCAGGAACGGAGGCAAATGATGAGCATGCTTCAGGAGTTCAAGAGCCGCGCTGAACGTGGAGGCCCGGGTAAAGTTTAAAAGAGAGCATGCGAGGAGTTTCAATCCCAAAACAAGATATTTCCCATTTGAAACATTAGTAGCTATCTGAAGACCTCTGCCTACAATACAGCACGCATTTTAATGTTAAGCAATGACCATTAAAGTACCAATCTGTTTAAACCGTGACTGGAGACACTTAGTGTGTTCAGGACAAGGTTCCAGAAGAAGCCTGTTTCAGAGCCTTGAAGTGAGAGTACAACCATGTGTGGAGGACCAAATACTATCAGTCCTTGCATAGTGCTTCCCCTGTTTGTGTTTTTGAGCCCCACTGTCCATCTTCAGCGGGACGGGCCTCCGATCAGCACGGGACTGACAGCATTGATGACCAACTGAGCCAACTGTCTGAAAGGAAGGCGGCACTCCAAAGAAGCCAGGACAAGTTCCTCAATGCCCAAAGTCACAAGAAGGGTGCGTCCATATTCCCCCGCAACAAATCAAGAGTCTATCAGCACTTCGGCCTTTTTCTGACCGTGCTTCTTTCCCCTTTTCTTCTTTAGTAGAAGATATCATCATCTCCAGTCAGAAGGTTGTGCACGATAAAACTCCTGTTTCTAAGCCTTTAGTTTTCTTCATTGAGCCTCCGCCCTCGATCCCTGGTGAGTCAGTGTCATTTGAGTTGTATTGATTTACTGATCTACACATCTGCTTAACTGTGTCTTCAACACACATTCACAAAACTTCACCAATTAAGAAATCTAGTTTTCTGTAAGCAAAACAATATTCTGTACCCACTGAAAATCTCCATCTTATAGCTAAACCTTGGGCACATATTCGATAATTTTACCATTCTCTCTTAATTCTCCAAAGAAATGAAAGAGTATATATTCTTACATTGACTAAATGATCACTCTTATCTCAACACTATCAAGTACACCTGACCCATGACCTTCAACTACTGACGTTTCTAATCCAGCATTTGAGTCTTTTCCATTTCCCATCCCAAACCCATTGGTTTCAACGAGAAGTGCTAACTATCCGAACTATCCTCATTTTTAGAGACAAATGTAGAAACATCATATTCATCATAGTGTAGCAAATATCAACGTATCCCTTATACACTTACAGAAAACACATCATTTATGTTACTGACACCACCAGAATGATTTGTAGTCGTTACTACTAGATGTTGTCAAGGCCTTTGTTCAATGTCATTACTTTAGATAACATTATAAAATAAAATAAAAATGCTGTTATATTTATTCTGTATTGTTGTTGAGGATTAGAATTCTGAAGCAATCAAGATGGTTTTAAAATGAGGATTTCTAAAAAAGATGGATGGATTCTGACTCGTCTTCCTTTTACAGCCCCTACAGTGATTCTGGACAAAGAACTTCTCCCGGCATATCCATCCAAAACCCAGTGCCCAGAGTGCCGACAGTTCATCACCACAGAGGTTGTTTCCTCCGTTAGCAGCGTGACTTGGCTGGTGTGTTTCACCACAACTTTATTTGGGTATGAACCCCTCCCATCCCGCCTCCTAACATTTAAACTAATGAGAATATAATCATAGCTTGTCGGACCTGTTTGAATCTGGATAGCCAATGCAAATGTTACAGGTATCTGCTTTCAGTTGAGTTTTGATGTTGTTGCTGACATTGTGTATGTCTTGTTCCTCGTTTTGCAGCTGCGTGGCTGGTTGTTGCCTCATTCCTTTCTGCATGGATACCTTCAAAAACATCACACACAGATGTCCCAAGTGTCGAACTGAAATCTACACAGTTAGAAAGTTCTAAGAGAGAAGAGGTCGGTGAGGTGAGGTAGTATCGCAGCAGACTTTGTGGATTTGACCTGTTAACATTCACCCTTATATTCTCCTAGTGAGTGGTTGAGGAACAATGTGAGATGTTACGGTTTACACGTGTTCTTGTATATGAGAAGTGATCATTCGTGGAAAAGCTTTCTGATCAATATCATTGTAAATATATCCCGTAGTACTTACTTGATCTGTGAACTCAAAATTATAAAATGATACATTAAAAGTCACACCTTGTATGATCATTTTTATTGGCAGGCACTAAAGGCTTTATGACATTATGGGGATACACATACTGCAAACCCCAAATTTTGGTATTTACAAAACAACTCCACATTTGTATAAAAGGTAAAATATAGAAAATATATACACAATGTGCAAAACAATTGGCATACTATCTATGCATCAAGACGTTTAAAATTGGGTTATACTCGTATAGTACAAGTACAAAATATTTCTGATTCCAGCACAAAATCCCTTTCAAAGTGAAGCACAATTTGGATTGTCAAACGAGGCAGTAGAGACTGCATCTCCATGTAAGTGCTTTTTATCAACAATTCCTTTTTTCTTTATTCAAAGGAGAAAGTCAGCAAGGCTCCAGATAAACAGAGGCGGACTGGCAATCCATAATATTTCAACAAAACAACACATTAACCTTTATCTCCAAAGCACACTCTCCCTGCAATATCCCGCTGTGTTGGTGCGTCACCTTCTGTCACACATGTGTTTTTGTCAACTACCCCTTCTTCAGGTCAGAGGGCATCTTTAGCAAAAACGTGTCACCTCCGGAGACGCGAACATCTGCTTTGCTGTGGATGCGCGCGCATTGACTGTCAACAAAAGGCAGCATGCGCCTGAAGAAAGGGAGCCAATCAATTTGCGGTACTTTACGTTACTCAAAATAACTGTATTCTCGTAGTGTTTGGTCAAATATAGCAGAGCTCTATATTTGGTCCAGATTACACACAGAGCCACGCTCGTGATAAGATCTGATGATCCATCAAGACATTGGTAAATCGGTGGAATAATTAGCGCGACTGAAACCTGTTGTTTAAAAGGCAGTTCAAAATGCAATGGGTTCTTTCTTGCTTGAATATCGCAATCTGATGCCATTTAAGATAATAAAAACATAATAAAAAAAAAACAATTCACCAAGTCGTAAACCATAATAACCCTCAATTATTTTCACTGCAGTATTTTGGAAAATTATGCAAATAATAGCTGTAAATTACTTGTTAAAACTGTCCCAACGTTGACCTTTATTAAGATAATTAGTTCTGAAATCCAATATATTCATTTTCTGTACATCCTTTTGAAAATAATTGTCATCAGTTGTGTACCTGGTGGGGCTGCCCATTGTTAATTTTCTTTGTAAATGTGAGCACTTAATAAATTAATACTTTGTACTTTATTTTGCTCAATCTTGTAATTCTATTATTTGTGGCCAGCACCAGAGTAATCCTACAAGTCATCAGAAATAAAAAAATTAGTAGCAGGTCTGTGTTTTGTCTGTTCACGACACAATCTGACTCCATATGAAATGAGGTCACAACACTAGACGCTATTCAAACAAAGAGCAGTGGGCCATTCTGATTGGATATTGTTATGTTTTGCCTTGTGGTGTCTCTGTTGCCACACTAATGTCACGCAGACGGGTCATTTATCTGCTATGGCCTGCCATGTTTACACTTGACGAATGGACCAGGCAACTAAAACAAAATGTGCTGACCTTATTTGAGAAACCAATGACTGTAAACCAACATTGATACGGCAACAAACAGTAACTCCTCAGTTAAAGTGTCAGAAGATGAACGAACAGAAAAAGACCCTAGTCACTTTAACCATCCAACTGCTCCATCAAGACGCTCCAGTAACTGTCAAACTGAATAAAGATAGCTTGGTCTTGGAGCATCTTTCACTGGCTCATTTTCTCTCTCCAAAAAACAAAAAGAGCAATATGTCATACACAGTGTAGAAATGCATAGTGGAGTCACGTACTTGTCATCACTCGTAATTTCAAAACACAAACGCATAAAAAATTCAGCTGATCTGTACATTGGGAGGAATCCTATCCCAGCAATCAACAGGGTTTAGAAAGGAAACACACTATGCCCAGAAAGCCTTTTGTAAGAAGTAGAAAGGCATTGGTTGGCCCAGTTCAGGCCAGTGCTATTGGCTGCTGGGACATCCGTTGTGGCCCATGGACACTATGGTAAACAAACTCAGTGGCCTCAAGTCCAGCAGTCTAATATCACCCTGATTGCACCTCAAATTCATTTACATTTCTGACTTTGCGCTTCAAGACTCACATACACACAGGAAGCATTCAGCTGCCATGTCAGGCATGTCAGTGTTCCTTCTTGCATGTGATGAAAACACAAAACTGTGCATAATATATTTTGGAACAAGCCACAATGGTGTAGTGAATGACCTTACAGCACTCAGCGATATATTTATCCACTGGTTCATTAACTCTATTAACTCTGCTCAGATCAGGACATTTCCCCCCCTCTTTCTCTCTTACCATCGTCATGGAAACACTGTACATTAATTTAGATCGGGAGACAAAGAGGAAGCAGAAAGACCAGAGTAAAACAGTGGTGTAACTTGGGTTTGAATGGCCCATGCGGAGTCTACCCAGACTCTTTTCAAGCTACTTCCCCAGTGAGCTAATGGACAGCTCAATCTGCCAGTACCAGACCCACTGTATGTCTTCCTCCCCATAGAATGAGAGGACGTAATGGTATAAATGCCTAAAAGGGAGGAATGTAGCTACCTGTATACTGACACCGCTCGATGAGAGCCATACCAAGCTGATTTACACAAGCTCTGGCCAAAAAGCAGCACAGAGCTGCACAATAAACCCCAAGCGCTCTATATGGAAAATAAGAGCCCTAAGCTCCCTTGCATAAAAAGTATGTTTATCTGAAATGGCCTGGTAGGAATAAGGGATCACATTGAAGTCACTCAGTCCCAGTTCAACTGCAGTTCATGGGAGTCCAGGAAGTCAGAAGAGAACGTGCCCAGGGGGTTGACCTCCTCAGCAGGCACAGGTATGGTAAGGTCCAGCCAATCCATACTGTCCAAGTTGGTGTTTTGCAGGTGGAAAGCAGAGGGCGGCGTGTCGTCATTGAAGTCCAACTCCATGGTGTCCATGGGGGAGCGGGGTTGCAGCTGGCAGTGCAGCTCCTCCATCAGTCTGAGTGTCCGTGGCTCTGTGACGCCCACCAGCGAGCCGTCCAGGAGGGTTTCCAGCTGGTTGTCGGTGGCCAGGTCCACCAAGCTGGATGGAGGGTTAAGGGCGGGAGCAGGCAGCTGGGCCACTTGGATCTGGGGTGGGGGGCGGGACAACACGGTATTGATGGGCAGGGTGGTTACACTGGCGGTCACTGGGAGAAGCTTGTCCAAGCAGGGTGGATCCTGTCTGACGAAGGGGGCGATCTCTACAAAACAAGTACAGAATGTGAGGTGTGAGGAGCTGATGGTTCATTATTCCTTTATCAATGTCCCAAATGAACAGTGCTAACAAAGGGTCATGTGTACGTCTCACCGCCACTCTCGATCAACACATCAAACAGGTCGTCCATATGCTGGCTAGTTGCAGTGGGAACCTGCAGGAAAACACCAGTAGACAAAGTAAAAGTTTGAGTGACGACGGTGACTATCTAAAGGACATAGAGCACAACGTATTTCATGTGTATTGTATTTTTCACCTGAGCAGCAGTTTGTATGCTGCGGGTCTGTTTGACTGCGTCCTCGTAGCGGGGTGGGTCCTTACACTTGGACACGTGGTTTGTGAATTTTGGCTGTTGCAGGATCAAGGCCGGCTGGCTGGGAGACTGGTTGAGAGAAGAAGATAACGCCATGTCTGATACAAAACCTCAGTTACACAGATGCTGTACATATGGATCGTCGTCTACCTTGTTTGTAGGTCCTTCAGGGGCGGCCTGGCTAGTCGAGGCCCGTGCAGGGCACCCGCCCACTGGGAAGGTGTTAATCAGCCCTGTGTCTTCCAGGGCTTGACTCTGATCCGCTCTGAACTGGAAACCTGAACCAGGCGAGGTGCTCAGTGGGCCAGTCTGTGGAGCAATTGAGAATAGTCAGCACACGTTAGCTAATGTTTAACCGCTGACCGGTGCTGTTGAACAAGTGGTGCACTGCGATACACACTCTCAAAAAAGGTTTATGCTGTAGCAGAGCATCGGCGCAATGCTGGTGAGCCTCAGTTAGCTTTGAGCTAATTCTGTCTGGCTGATTGTTGGTCTTAGAGCAGAGTGCAGACAGGGGGTCAGTGCACCGCTGTCTGCCTGGCCCTCACTCAGCACCTGCTCCAGAGACCCAAGCTTCCGCAGGCCCTCTTTCGATGTGCTTAGGGGAGGAATTCATCACCCAGCCGAGGCCTGTTATTACCATGGCAACAAACAGACACATCACCCAAGGTAGTGTGTCAAAGATGTCAGAGGGAAGCTCTGACATGTGATTGGGCCGAGCCAGCACAACACATTGCACCAGATGTATGACGTGCAATGGAAATTAAGTTCACCTGAATGAACTGAAAAGCACAAATAAGAATGCAGGGTCACACACAGGTGGCTGAATCCCCGAACAAGCAGAGAATCAGCTCACATTGATGACAAAGAGACAAACCCAGGTAAAATGGCAGCTACTGTAAAAACTGCACACCCTGCAAACAATGTGCTCTTTCTTACCTGTGTCGCGGGCTGAGACTGAGCGGTGCCTCGCTGTTGCAATGCTGCGGAGGCCTCTGTGTTCTGTGGCACCAGCCCAGCGGTCTGGACGAGGCCCGGGGCTGCAGTGCTAACAGTAGCATGTGATTTGACACCATTGTTGGGGAGCCGGGTGGTGACTGCTGAGGCCGGGAGTGATACGGGCAGCAGGATCTGAGTTCCAGACTGGATAGGCTGCAGGGTTTGATACTGCTTGAGAGTCTGAGGCAGCTGTTGGTGGCTGATGAGGAACGGATGTCGGGGAGCCGAGTGGCTCTGATCTGCCGCCTCCTCCTGTTTGACCACTGTGGGCAGAGCAGGAGAGCTACAGGACGGCGAGCAGTTTGAGGGGGTCCTGCTTTCCTCCTCCACCTGGGTGGGAGCGGGAGGGCTGAGCCGAGGCGGAGACTCTCCCTGCTGACTCCTCTTCTCCACCGCCAGCTGCATCTTCAGCTCCTCCACCAGTCTCTGCTCCCGCTCCAGCTTCCTCATCAGCTCCTCGATCTGACGCTCCTTCTCATGCAGACGCTTGTCCCTCTCGGACCCGCTCTCCGTGGGATTCTCCTCCTGTGGCGCCGG
>OMOT01033329.1:0-10920 GCA_900312575.1 Acanthochaenus luetkenii
ACATTAAGGCTCATCGGATAGGATGCTGATTAGATAGGAGGCTTTTTTATCCTGTTCAAGCACAAAGCTCAGCTGTGAGCGCCGCTTGTAACAGAGAGAGCAAAAGGTCAAAGGGCAGAAGGAGCATTACATATTTCTCGTTTCTATGCAACAAAAAGTTTGATAACAGTATCTAATTAGTGTTAAGCTGGCTAACCTGAAGTAACAAAGGGGAGATCATTGTTGAAAACACAAATGAACAAGTCATAGTTAGCCAAAACTTGATAGAGACCGTTTCAAAGGCTGTTTTCATGTTGATGGAACGTGCAGTGTCACAAAACACACCACGTCCAAAATGCCAGGTGCCTGCCACAACCAATCCATTGAAAGGAACTGAAAACATGTGTGTTACAAAATAACGGCCTTACTTACACATAAATACACATATATTACACCAAGGATAGAAATCTTTCTTCTTCAGGTTTAGTATAGTTGGGGATTTTTCATTGATTTTTATTTGTACAGAGTTTAACATTTTGATTACAAAATACGTTTTAGGCAGTTTTCAGTTCTCAGAGTTTGTTAGTTTAGTTTTTCATTTAGTTTCAGTTCTAGTTTTATAATTTTTGGTAGGGGTGGTATTTATGAAAGATATAATTGACATACAACATGAATTTACAGTACATACATTTTTCAATTAGCATTCTGTGCCTAAAATGAATTATTTATTTACTCTGCATATACACAAGAAGACCAAAACTGAAACATTTCATGTTTATTTAGATTTTATTTTATTTTAGTAGACAAGATAGTTTCATCTTGGTATTAGTTTATGATAATAACTTTGTTTGTCAGGAGTGTGCTGCTGTAATGATGCAAACAGACATCAAACTAGTCAAATGAGTCTAGTACCACAACAGAAATGAAGGGAATTGGCACCACCCACCAACACGCACACAACCCCTTGTAGTCAAGTGTATTCAGAGATAATTAGCCATTACATCAGTTTCACCAAGCTCACACAACAGCTGTAACCACAGAATCACAGAGACTCTGCAAAAACACAGAGGATCAGAGCAGAGAAAACATGAGCAATACGGCCTGAGTTCAGAACAGCAACATGCACACACACACACACACACACACACACACTTGATGAAGCCTCCAGGAACGTCAACAGCTTCATATCAGCATGGGAGGTTGTGAAGAGGGAAGGACGATAGAGAGCGAGAGAACAAATGAAGCAAAGGTGAGACAGATGGAGTAAGAGAGGGAGTGATAGTTTTATACTCATGAGGCAAACAAGCTAGTTGTGAATGATATTCAATTATCTAAGGAGTATACACATGGAATATCTAACCTTTCCGTAAGATATGGATATTGAGTATATACTGTAGGTCATAAAATATCAGGCTGTGTTTTAAAAGGAAAGGTGGGCTGCAATAGAGAACTCGCTGATGTGACGGTTATTTTATATTGTTATAATGTCTTTCTCTTAGAAATTGCTGTACAGCTGTTGGTTGTTCTGGGACCAAAATGATAAGAAGAATAAGTCAATAACACATATATTTTGCAATAGTCAATCTTAATTAGCAGCTTTACCTCGGCTTTGACTCAAAATGTATGCACTTTTTCACTTTGCATCAGCTGGAGACAGTTGTCCGAGCTCGAGCCACTTTACTGCATCAAATTAAGCTGCAATGGCTTAGAATCAGTCTGCAAGAATGTTAGCCCACCCTTGGCTGTTTCTGGTTAATGCGACCAAGGATAATTGATTTCACTACTAAGTGCAGGGGCAATTTGACACATTGCTTCTTTTTTATGGGGAGTGAGCTGAATATGCAAGGTCTAAGGGAAGGCTCGCCCAGCCTGACCAACAAACAGCCAGTCTCTCTAGGGTAAAACGTGTCTAGAACTACATTGAGTTACTTACCAAACATCAATACAAATCTAATAGAAATGTCCAGAATTATATACTGTATATAACTGTGGAGCCATGATGTTAATATTCCTCAAATGCAATTTGTAAGTGAAATGATAGTGAGGAGAAATTCATTAAATCCATGCTTCTATGCATTCACTGTGCAGAGATGTCAGAGATTTCCTGCCAAGTAATCTTGCCTGCACACACACACACACACACACACACACACACACACACACAATCCTCGGCATACACCCTGTCACACTGGCCAATCTCCACTCCACTACACTGGTTGTCTATGGGAAGTCCTTAATCTGAACTGATTCTAATGAGACATTTTTATCAGATTCCATAAAAGTATGCATTAATGTTTTATTATTAGCAGTAGTAGTGGTAGTAATAGTATTGATATCCTGGGTTTCAATGGAGAGTTTTAGTGTACCATGGTCTAAAAGCTTTTCCACTCTGACAAGAATTCAATTCTGGGGGAAACACTGAATACTTGTCATGTTTGGATTTATTTTTGCATGACAAAATATTAATTTGTCCCCCCCAAAAATACATAACGGGGATCTAACGGTACCAAAACAACACTCCCAAGTGTATTTGGTCCGAGCAATGTCTGATAGGCAATGATGAAAAATAAAAGCTCTTGGAATGGAAGAGGCAATAGCATTACAACTACATATGACGACATCACCTTAATCTTATTCTACTTCTCACAAGCTTTCCGATGAGGGGTCACGTGGTCATGTACCTGTCGGCATTGTCTATATATACCACTCACACAGCGCTTTGGCATGTTGCACAGCGGTTTTCCTCTTTTGTGTTGCTTTGGATGTTTTTTCACATTTACAATGTCGAAGAAACAGCAGAAAACAAAGTTCACAATTTTAGAAGCTCTAGAAGAGATTCAGAGGAGAAGTGATGTTGAAGTGGAGGATTCTACCAACAGTACTGATGACTCAGAGGAAGCGGCACATTTTTGGATGAATATGGATCCAGTTTGAGTAAGTAATCGTCTTTCTTTTGCACATAGTTTGCAGTACATTTTTATTAGTTTCACTGATACTGGTGATGGTAAAGAGGAAACAATGCCGGTTGTTTACATTGTTTACGGGTCACACAGATCTTGTCAACCTCTATAATCACACACTGTCTACCTGCCTCGACCAGCTTGTCCCCATAAAAACAAAACCTGTCACATTCAATCACTCTGCACCCTGGTACACTCCTGAACTACGGAAACCCAAACAGCAAAGAAGATACCTGGAACGCCTTCACAAGAAGACTGGACTCGCCGTACACGCCCTGGCCAAAAAAGAGCCATCACCAGTACAACCTCAGTCGCCTACAATCCTGCATTGGCATAACCAGTTCAGCACTCTCATGGTTCACATCCTACTCTTCCGATAGATTTCACTACATGTCCATCAATAACTGCAAATCCGACACCACCCCAGTCACCCATGGTGTCCCTCAAGGCTCGGTGCTTGGTCCCCTCCTCTTCATCCTCTATATGCTCCCCCTAGGTCACATCATACGCCGCCACGGACTAAAGTTCCACTGCTACGCCGATGACACCCAGCTCTACATCTCCACAAAAACCATCACCCCTTCCATTTTCTCCACCATCAAAAACTGCCTCACTGAAATAAAAACTTGGACAAAGAGTAACTTCCTCAAACTCACCTGCCATAAATCAGAAATCATCATCATTCTCCATCGCCACACCCCCACCCACCACCTCAGATCAGCTGATGCCAACTTGCTGACCCCAATCACCAGGACCAAGCACCGCACCTTGGGGGACATAGCATTTGCCATCGCTGCCCCAACCCTCTGGAACTCCCACCCTTCACCCATCAGAAACTCAGACTCATTCCCTTCGTTAAAAAACAAACTCAAAACCCACCTTTTCAAAAAGGCCTACAATATCGGCTCCCACATGTGGAACACTGAAGCAGTGACCTTAGGGATGCTTAATGAACAGCTTCAGACCGCTCCTCTGGCTAACATCAATACTCCAGCCTCTTATATACAGCAGCTCATTAGCATTCAGGATGCAAGACAACACAAATGCCCACGCCGAATCTCATTTTCTTCAGGGCAACCGCCTCCTGCCCATTCTGTTCAGGTACACATAATGCAGACTCGTGTAGTGGACAATAGAAGTAAGAATAGGCTAAATTAGTACCAGTTAGTACCCCAGGACCTCAGGAATTTCATCCCATCTGGAAAGAAAATGTCAGTGGTTTTCTCCAGCTACTCCGGTAAATACTGATATTACCTACTGTATTTTGAGTTAACTCTGACATTCTGGGGTTATTTTTAAACCCGTTCAGATAGACATTTGGTGTTTCAAGCAGTTACTGACTTGCCCACATCGCATCTTGATTCCGAGAGCCATATAACCAGTGGTGGGGCAGCGTCACTTTAAGAGTTTTGTCTGTTTTCCTCACATGACAAAGTTCAGGTGGTGTTTTTTTTTTGGGTGTTGTCCATAAAATACAGATGCATAATGACAGAATTTTAAAAGTGTGTGACACATTCACATGTCTCTGAATTACCACAGTCCCCCGGTTAATTATTTTACCATCCAGCTGACTGACTGAAATTACCGATAGGCAAAATCAAATTGCTGACGTCCCCTGGTAATACTAATACCTTCTGGACAGGGCTTACGACTGGCTTTTCCAAGGGGCAGAGACACAAAAGACCCCTGGAGAAGTTTAAAAAGAGCCGTCTGCAGTGGCAGCTCCAGGGAGGGGCTTGGGTGTGCTTGAGCTCCCCCAAGAGGAGACATAGCACCTCCAAAGCACCCCCTGAAATACAATAAGTTTGTGCATTCTAGTGTGTTAAACAAAGAAAAAAATGTCTACAGAATTCACCAATACTGTATAAGTATCCGTGCAGTAATGCAGCATGAATCTCTCACATGACTCTATTGCAGCTGTGAGATGCGCACTCACTAGGACTCCTAGTATTACGTAGGCCATTTCACTGAAGTTTATTCACATCGCATCATTAGTATTGAAGGATAATAGTCTGAGATTGTCTTTTACTATTGTATTTTTAACTATTGTATTTTTTTATAGCTGCCTGGCTACTGGCCCCACAGGCCATTGAAAAGTTGATTCATGTATTTGAATTATGTGGCCTATTAGCCCAGGATCATTGAATCTAGTTTTTCTGTAGTATTATTATTTGTTATAGTTTGTTGCGTCAAAAATCATTAGCTCCTGCTATAAACAATCCAGCCCCACTGTAGCTCCCCCAATCACAATTCTCTGGTGCCACCGCTGGCCGTCTGATCAAACGGCTGATTGTGTTTGATTGGGAAACGGACAGCTCCCTCAATCCGCCTCCTTCTGTAATGAAGACAAGTGCTGGCTTTGTCCACTGGAGGCTGCTGACCGTCCCTGGACACACAGGCTGCTCATCAGGCCACTTACACATACATACACCAAAACGAGAAGGGTCTCCAGTTTTCCACTTGATGCTATTGATCACTGTTAGCACATGGTTGCACTGCTCTGCACTTCACATGCCCTGCTTGTCCTCATGCACACACACACACACACACGCACACAGCCACTCTATATACCTCTGGAGGGGGCACAGCGAAGGCATGCTACAAATGTGAGACACGCTCACATCCCAGTGCCCAGAAGGCTGTTCTAAATAGTCTCTTTGAACCCACACCAGTGCAAATATGCCGGCAGCGCCTCCAGATTCAAGTCTGGGAGTGACTCAATAAGTGGGAGAGGAGAACAGAACAGGAGTTAGTGAATGGGCCTCAGAGAACTTTAACTTTTAATAGTTTCTTATAAAGGTAATTACAAACACAATCGGCAGTGTTTGTGGGTGGGAAGCCGGCGAGGGAACCTGTCCTCGTCGTTCCTTTTTTTTTTTAAAGAAGGTATTCATATGTAAATACATCTATGGTATACGAATTTGTTCTGTTTGTATAGATAGTGCATGCTTTTTTTGGTGCTTTTAAAATACTTGAAATTGTATTCTTTTTTAAATAAAATATTTAACAGAGACAATGCTAAAAAACTACAAATAACATCAAACAGAATCAAATCAAATATATAAAAATAAGTACCACGACTTAATTAGATATTATAATTCTGATTGACCGAATGTTTTGCAGCTAGACACTGCATCTGTGCCACTCCTTTCCACATGAATCAGTCCACTCTGTTCGCTAGCAACCCGACAGTCACCGACGTTGGAGCCCCTCTGACTATAACAAAAGGTTCAGATGGCTCCAAATATAATAACATTGATTTAATCTTTAATCTTTAATTTTGTATTCTTCCCATTTATGCAAAAGTTCCTTAAACAGTTTTGTCTTATTTTTTATTTCCAAAGTAATTTTTTCCATTATATATTTCCCATCGACAGTGTCCTTCCAGTTCTCAACTGTTGGTAGGTTTGGGTTCAGCCACTTTCTGGTTATTGATTTCATTATAACTACTCTGATTATTTTTAGGAGATTTTGATCACTTCTCTCTGGCGTTGTTATTTTCCCTAGCATTAATATGCTCGGGTCCATGTTTATTTTTGTTTTAACCCCTTAAGCCTGACAGACCCGGACTTTTGGTAGAGACAGTTATTGGCGAAAATAGTTGAATATTTGTAAAAAAAACAAAATGGCGATATAACGCTACCAAAAGAACACTCCCAAGTGTATTTGGTCCAAGCAATGTCTGATAGGCAATAATCATAATGTTTGAGTTCCAAAATAAAAGCTCTTGGAATGGAAGAGGTAGTAGCATTATAACGCAGCTGGAAAAATGATCCACTCACTCAATGCCGCCGTGTCAGGTATCACATGAAACTAGACTACCCTTTCAAATGCTAGGGCAAGCTACACAACTTGTGTCAGCCCCACAGCAAACATGCAGCCAAACTTCACATCCATCTGTCCACGTGACACATTTTATATTTATGTCTCATCATTTCATCCATTTTCAATGCAATTGTCATCAAAAGTGACACATATTGTTTACTTATACTTTCGGTTTAATTTTGAGTCTATCAACATGCTTCTCCATGCCAGCAGGCTTGTTTTGTAGAGAGCTTTGGATAACCTGTCCCAATGTCTCCTTGACAATACATCGTCTTGTCTTGCCATCTTTTGGCCGTTCGGTAGAACTACATATGACAACATCACCGTCATATTATTCTACTTCTCGCGAGCTTTACAATGAGGGGTCATGTGTCCATGTACCTGTTGCCATTGCCTATATATACCCCTGCGTAATGAGATGCAACTCACACGCTTTGGGATTTTACGCATGATGCACAGCGATTCAGAGAAGTGATGTTGAAGTTGAGGATTCTACCGACAGTACAGCCATGGGTTCATTGGTTAATACAAAGTTTAACGGAGAGCAAGGATCTCCGTGTCATGTGCCTTTTGCTATTTGAATTATAGAAGATATTGTCCTGTTAACTTTAACCAGGGCTTTCGGTTCTTTATACATTGTTCTTAACCATCCGATGAATGTCTTATGGAAGTTCAAATGTTTACAGGTTTCAAAAATGAATGGCCATGCAACTTTGTCAAAGGCCTTTTCTGCATCCAAAGTTATCATAACAGGTTTCTTTTCATTTTGAGAATCTGAGATAATGTTCAATGTACGTCTCCCATTGTCTGTCAGTAATCTATTTGGTATGAATCCCATTTGGTCTATGTTCAATGTGTCAGGACTTTTAGCTATAATTGCTGAGCAGAATTTTTTGATCTCCGTTTAGTAGGGTTATTGGTCTGTAGGATGCAAATTCAGTTGGGTCTTTCCCTTCTTCATGTATAACTGTTATAATTGCAGTATTCCAAGTTGTAGACCAGGATTCATTTTTTAAGGCCCAATTAAAACTTGTACTTAGGAGGAGTAGGAGCAGTTCCTTAAAGTCTTTATAGAACTCATTCTTAAAGCCCATACTTCCTGATTTTCCCATTTTACGTTTTTCTATCTGACATTTTATTTCAGTATTATTTATTGGTTTTATAAGTTCGTTATATCATTTTGTCACTTTTGGTAAGTTTAGCTAATTTAATTCTCATTTACCTTATAATTTGATAGTAGTTAGAAATTAGTTCCGCTATCTATGATCTACCAGTGATATTTTGAATCCTTCAGATTTACAACACAGGCTTTTTTACTTTGCTTTTTTAATCTATATGGCAAAATGTTCAGTCCACGTGGACTGCAAACATATGATTTTTTTCAAGGGATGAACAATGATTTTTCTATATTATATGAAAGGAGTTCATCCAAAGTTGCTCTGGCGATTTCAGTTTATTGTAGATAGTTTCTCCCCTCTTGTTTTATGTGTTCTTTCTAAATTGTCTATTTCTTTCTCCAAGCTTTGAATATTTGTAGCTCTTTGTTTATTCTTGAAAGATGCATATGAGATTATTTCTCCTCTTAGTACTGTTTAAGCTCCTTCCCAAAAAAATTGAGGATTAACGTCTACATTATCATTAATGTGGATATAGTCCACTAATACTTTATGCATTTTATCTTTAAATACCCTGTCTTGAAGAAGACATTTAGTCGCCATATCGATCTTCCCTTTTCCATTCCTAAATTTATTGTCATGAAAATGGGTGCATGGTCTGATTGTTATATAGTCCAGATTCTACAACCTTTAACTCTAGATATATCCCTTAAAACAAAAGTAATCTAGTCTTGAATATTTTTTTGGGGGCTGAGGAATAAAAAGTAAAATCCTTAGTTGTGGGGTTTAATATTCTCCATACTTCTTTTATTCCAAACTTTGCAATTGCCCTCCTAAGTAAAATGGCTTCTTTTTCAGTCTTGTATTACTTTGATTATCCAATTTTGCATCCAATATTAAGTTAATATCGCCCGCTAACACAGTTATACCCTTACATTCAGTTGATACCATCTCTACAATCTTTGATATTAATTCTGGTCCTTCTTCTATTTCTGCAATTGTTCCTGTTACCATGATAAATTGTCCCTGTTTGTCACTTGTACTATTTTTCAACTTGTAAATGTAAATTAAGTATTGCTACACCCCTTCGCGCTAAACTGTATGATTCGGAATACACTTGTGATGAAGTTAAGTTTGCTAATTTCTCATGCGCCTTCTTTGTTAGATGTGTGTCCTATAAGACAAGTATATCTCCTCTCTCACTTTTAACCTGTTGCAGTATTTGTTTTTTAATATGGTTATCTAAACCAGTCACATTGTACGAAATAATATTTAAGTCAGTCATTACTACTTTTAATAGATCTTTTAAGGCAGTTCCATTGTGACACCTTAAAGCTATCGAACAACTGAATGAGCCAATTTTGCAAAGTGTTTTTTCTTTTATCATAAGGTCTTGCCAGAACAGGAGTAGTAAATAATGTTTCTACCTTACTAATAGGTAGATATATTTTAAGCTTTTCCATGTAGACATTTTTAAATGGAAAATTGGGGCATAAGAACTTTTTATAACTTTATTGTGTAACAATCAGCACCTAGTTACATAGCGTGACACAGCCCACCTCCCTGCCACCCACATTGTCCCGCCCATTTCCCTTATTACCATCAACACCACCGCTACACATAATACAAATAACATTCATACAAATAACAATAGGCACCATAATAATCATAATGATAGCAATAATGATACTAATAATAGCGGTAGGAATTATAATGATACCAATACTAATGATAATACCAATACCTTCCAATACCTGGATCTTCCAATACCACTACCAACAACCTTAGTAGTGTTAATATTAACAGTATCAGCAATAATAATAATACGATCAGCTATCATTAGGAAAAATTATAACAACAATAATGATGATAATAATAATCTCTATCATTATCATAAACATAAAAATCAAAATAGTATGTAATAGATACATAGGAAATCATATTTGTATGTTAATCAGGTACTTGCTAACTTATGATCTGGATCTTCTAACTCAAAATCACTTAATATACTTCATTTGTGTTCATTCTTCACAATTTGTCTAGTTAAGCTTTCATTTTCTTTACATTTTTAACCAATAAAACAATAGTAATAATAATAATAATCAGCATCACAAGCATTGAAATAGAGACGATATATCACAGATAAAGGAAATAATATCCGTGTGTCTAGCCAAGTGTACATTCTCTTTGGTTTCATTATTAACAAGCTTTAAAAAGCCCTGTCCAAATAAACATGCGTAATTTAAAAAAAAGGGCTAGTATTGGTGGGGGGATAATAACTCATTTCAATTGAAACCCATTCATTTTAATTTCTGTGGAATATCATAGGATAGTTTTCTCCTCATTCATATTAACAGAGTAATGTGCGTGTATAGGCAGGGCTCGAAATTAACTTTTTCACTTGGTAGCACTGGTG
Organism: Acanthochaenus luetkenii; assembly: GCA_900312575.1. Taxonomy (NCBI): domain Eukaryota; kingdom Metazoa; phylum Chordata; class Actinopteri; order Beryciformes; family Stephanoberycidae; genus Acanthochaenus; species Acanthochaenus luetkenii. The sequence continues at coordinate 10,296 of OMOT01033329.1, forward strand.
CTCCTAACTTTTGAAGTTGGGAGCACTAGCCAAAAATTAGGAGCACCCACCAAAATGTAAGGAGCACCAACAACATATGTAAAAATAAAAATGTATGTAAAAACGACAACATAGCAGTACGGCTTATAAGTAACAAAAAACTGTGAAAGTAGCCTTAAAAACGCATGATAGGCCACAACTAGGGCTTTAAGCAATATCCTGGGGCCAGGATTTAAAACTTCCATTCATCTCTTCACTGAGACCGCGGCATCCAACGTCTCCAGAGGAGGATCCTCTACACTGATTCAAATCAGATCTTCAACCGTGTTGGAGTTTAATGCAGATCTGATGTCCGACTTGATGCACTTCAGTGTGGAGAACCCCATCTCACACTGCACCGAGGACACAGGCAGGACCAACATGATCCTTACTAGATGAAGGATGTTCTGAAGCTAAAATAATTTAACTATCATTATCAGGGTAGACGTTTTCAGTGGCAGCCATAGGCGCCGATTCCGTGGAAAAACGTGGAAAAATGCACTTGATAGGGATGGCCAGAACGAGGCTTTCCGAAAACACAGAGACAATTGAAACAATTGTGCCGAAGCTTCACGAAATGCTCGAAACACTACTCGACAGTGAAGTC
>OMOT01033347.1:3507-14681 GCA_900312575.1 Acanthochaenus luetkenii
ATATACAGTACCAGTCCAAAGTTTGGAAACACCTACTTAAACCAGTGTTTTATTATTAAAAATGCTTTAAACTGTATAAACGTGTCTATAAACACTAAATATTTAATATGATATGTGTACTTATATACGCAGATAATCATAAGTGAAGTGCATTCAAAGGTTTAAAAAAACGTTTGGTACTGCATGTGGCCATGCATTTTTCAATATGGTGAGTGGTCTATTTATTTATTTTGATATTAATTTTGCATTTTATTTTTTAAATTGATATTATTTCCGCTTATGACTGTACCCGTATGCGTGTGTGTGAGCGAGTGTGTTTAAGAGCACAGCCCCGCACCTTGCGCAGAAAGAGAGAGAAAGATAGACAACCGCGGCAAACAAGATTATGTTCGCAACATTTAAATTCCTCGAAAAACACATTTGCCAGAATATAAATCTCACTCCATAATTTCTCGAGTACCTACCGATAGCAGAACCGATAACGTCGGATCTTATCAATACTCCGGTTGTACTAATTTAGAACCGGGTTTCGAGGGGCATCCCTAATTCTATTATATCCTAATATATTACCAAATATGTATATCTTTGAAATTATCTATATATTAATTTATTCACCAATTATGCTCATCTTGAAAGCATATATTGATGCCTACACTTAAACATATGTAACCATAATAATAAAGTAAATAAATAAATACAAATCTAAACACCTGGTGCTTTTTCATCCCTGTACCTTGTGAAAATCATGTCCTTATACCTTCTTAAACTGGTTCAGTTTAGCTTCAGCTTTAGCTCAGACCTCCAGTTTCACTCCACTTTATGGGAAACAATTACAGTAATCAGGACATTTTCAAAACATGTAAGGATATACAGAATCTCATCTCTCATCTTTTGCAACTTGCATGGAGATATGGTAGCACATTATATGGTTAAATCCTAAAATATTCCACAAAATGTTTCTATTAGTGTCCGTCCATCAAACAGAGTTTTGGAGGAAATGCTGACTTTTTACTGTCTTTTGGCAAAAAGACCTGCAACCCTGTGATTATCTACGACCATACAAAACTTCCCATGTTATTTTATTATTTTCTATGCTATAAAACATGGTGGAGTGTGTGTGTGTGTACCTGGATTTGCTGGTGGAGGATTTGTTGCTCTTGCTGGTACAGGATATGCTGTTGCTGGGTATGCTCCAAGAGTCGCTCATCCTGCGGCGCAGCGTACATTTTCTGGAGCTGCTCACACTCCTGTTGGAAACACAAACACACAGAATATTTGAGTTACATACCAACAAAGAGGGTGAACACAAAAACTATGGCTACATAAATAGTTTTACAGGGTTCACTCACAAGACAAAAGTTCAATTACTTCAATAAAATTCATACATGGAGGCAAGAGTGAGGCGTTCAATTCTAGACACCACGGCCCTTCGAGTGAAGTGAAATGCATCTCATAAGATAATGTCAGCTATCTTACATGTCATGAGAATCACTCTCAACAACACCCATAAATGCATGTCATCATCCATTTTTCTCCTCAATGGGTTGGCCAATCAATCTGAAACTGTTTCAGACTGACAAAGCTTGTGACCATTTTTGGCAGGTGTGCACGTAGTTGTGATCCGCGCATCCCCGTGGTATTTTGGCAAGTCTTAGAAAAATTAAAATAATGTTTGAACGGTTGCTGAGAAAATAAATTCAGCAAACAAATCAACTGTGACAAGCAAACTTAGGGGATTCATTTAATCTGGAGTCTAATTTACCATGTATGCATCGGAATCTCAAGTTCAGGTTGACGTGTAAGTAGCATATAATAGTCATTTAGATGCAAAAATAATACACACTGTTGTTCATCCAATTAGGGATGGATGCAGTGCCGTTTTACCGAAGGGGCTTACTGGGGCTTGAGCCCATAGGCCCAAAGTGGTAAAGGGCCCAAAGCACCGAGCGAGAGAATTGAGTGAAAAATCTGACTGTCACTGACTGTCAGGCAAATAGATCATTCAACAGATGGTTACCCCAATCAAAACTTCTTAGAAGCCTTTTCTAGTCCAAAATTAAGAAATCTAGTTGATGTACCTAGAGATTATGGCTGCACAATTAATGATAATTATATATTGCGATTTTACGTGTCCAAGATTAATAATCATGTAATTTGCAGATATTGATGTTTGTTATAATTTAAATTCCCCTGAAAGTCATGGTGTGGTATATCAAGCGTTTCCATTATGTGTGAAAATCACACACTTTGAATGTGCAACGTGCACCCATGTGACTAAAACTGAAGTTAAGATGGGGAAACAGGCAGCTACGGTGGGAAAGAAAGAGAAAAACCATACATGGAAAAACGTAGCGACTGGCAAAGTGGAAAAGAATGGATCATCCTCCACCATTTAGAGATACTTTGGTTTAAAACCAGATGACAAAATGTAGGGTTGTAGCTACAGCACAAAGTAATAAGGTACCGGTAGTAATTATTTAGTATTTTAATTTAGTGAATAAGAACCCCAATAAGAGTATGCCAGTAACAGTGAAAACAAGACTTCCTAGCTGATACTGCCCTGAAAAAAGTGAGACATGGTGTAAAAAAAGCAATAAAACACTTTTGTTTCCTGATATTGAGACAAATAAACACAATTAATAACCATGATCACACTAATTACCAAAATAATCAGGATTGTCATTGTTGCCATTATTGTGCAGCCTGAATTTACTTTCACTAACCATTACAAATCAAACAAAATCTGTCTTTCACAGTGGACATCTCTAATGTTTGACAATCTTTTACTGGAAAAATATATTAAAGACCATCCAAAACCATGTGTGATATGGTAATCATGAAAAGTCGCATTACTGCATTCCATTTAATACTCACACTCTTAAGATTTTCTAACTTTTCAAAACCGATCTAAACAGCAAATGAGCGTTGTAACCAATCACAGATATATCCGATGAGCTGGTGAGTGCACTGTCGAATCAGCGCTGCAGTCTGATCTCTAGTAGCATCTTTTAAGAAGTGCACATTTCTCCTCCGTTTGCGGTAGCCTCCAAAACAATTTGAGGGGTCGGCCTCTATTACGATGAGTAACGCTGAAGAAGACTTTTGTTTCATGATGCGCAGTGTTTCCCACAGGTGGACTTTGGCGATGGTTGTTTAGGATTAATTATTTGTCCTTACTACAGTGAGAGCATCGTGTCAAACTGGTCAACTTGTGTGTGGAGTCCAACTGGTGAACAGGGGCAACATACATATCTGCACTGCACTCATGTTAACTCTCTATCTGTGTTGAGCAGTGTTACACATCTCTGATTAAAAAGCATCAAGTTACTATTTAAAACATTCACCATGCTCTCACCAGTTCATCATCATTCATGCACACCTAACACCTTCCCAGTTGTAAAATCTATAACCTCTTCAGTGGAAACTGCTGAAATTAGACCCTATTAACCCTCCTGACACTTAATGTCAACCCCAGCATGTGCATATCCAAGCTAAACCACCTACTGCTAACACGATGACTACCCTTATTCCTACCTACGCCTCCTACTGCGTCAGGTAATTTCATTGCCTCGTCACTGTGGGCTCAAAACTCTACATTGGTTCGCCCCGGCGTCTCATGAAGCTGCCTGGGGTGAAAGACTCTGTTTACACTCACCTGAAGTCATCTGCTCTCTGCGTCAAGCTCACGGTAACTCTACACTGTGTCAGTGTTGATAACACCCTTGGGCGCCCACAATACTTGCATGCTATGATCCGTCTCCCTGGTGCACGTAGCCTCTATCTTCCTCATCACTTGATCGCTCCAAGAACATCATAAAGTTACAGATATTACTGGAGTGGAGACTGATGTGGTCAAACACTTCCCGCATATGATTAGACCCAAGTCCTGACCGCCAACATCGCTGTCGGATGCCCTGGGCTGATCTGTGGCCACTTTCACTTCACTTGTGTCTTTGTCTGGACCACCAATCACCTGCCACCTACAGGAAGGTAAAGTAATCTTGTCTGTTCAAGTGTTCCAAGCACTGTGAGAAAAGGCTCAAACTCTCCATAAAGAAAAAGACTGCATACCCAGTGTATTGCATGAAAAGTGATTTTATTTATATATAAATATTAATCTTCGATTATTGTTTTTCATTATATAAAGGCTGCTCGTGATAACATTTTGTTTTTATATGGTTAGTGTAATGAAATTATTCAAGAATTAACATTAAGGCAATGCATCTGAACGTAGCATTTTCTTAGAGAGGGACAGACTAGCTCATGCTTAGGTTCTATACACAATGCAGGGATAACAATTTAACATAGTCAATGTATTTTTGCCAATATTTGAATGTGACCAAATTATGACTGTGCTTATGAATAAGTTAAATTAGTTAGAGCAAAATGCTTTTTTCTAAGTGCAAATCACAGAATCTCTTGTCATAGATAATCTAAAATAAATTACTCAGGTTTTAAAAGCAGATGCCCAAATCGACAGTGATATCCAAATCATAAAATATGGCCAATGAATACTGAAGAGACTGCACCCTAACCCTGCACCAGTGCAAACAGAAATCTGGAAATTCACCAACCACTTGCTTTGCCTATATAGCTAACAAACCTCATGAAAACTGTTTCTCCTCTGGTCTCGCCACAGACTACCTCTATCCCACACCCTCTCCTGTGACTCTTGTCCTAACATCTTCCCCTTTCTGTCACTAGATCTAGCCACCTCTTAGCTCCATGTTACCTGGACTAACTCTAAACTTCAGCAATTTTTCCACTTCAAATCCAATCTCTATCCCAGTAATATTAGCCCAGGGTGTCTCTCTCAGCACCACTGCTTACAGTGTGTAAGCTTCTCTCCAGTGGTGCTGTGACCCTCTCTGGGCCACTCTCCCCTCTATATCCCCTGCTCTAGTCTCAGCAAGCCATCACTGGAAATTACCACAGCCTGGTTTCAACACGGGCCAAACATGGTCAGCCAGGGCTGACTCATGGCTCACAGCTTCCTCAGAAGAACTCTAATTATTCTATGCATAATATTTCCACCAGAGATGATTGGTAAATGGGTCTATAGTTGGAAATAAACAATACTACCTTCAGGTCAGATGCAAAATAATGCTTTGTCATTTGCTTATTTGGCTTGAGAACAAAATGTGTTGAAATGCTACTCACTCACTTGTAGCACAGGCATCTCAGTTAAAAATGTGGAGGGGTTGTTCAAAACAGAGATTACAGGCCATAAAGTGAGTTTTTGGAAACCAGAAATCTCAGCACCTGGGGAAGTAATACCTGACTTATTGGTATTGATCAACAACCCTTTAAAACCTCCGCAGATATGTTACGCTCATTTTGTGCTATGGGACAGTACAAATTTTACCTAAATGCATCTTTAAATTAGCTAGGTGAGCATCATCTATTCAATTTGGGAGAATTTCCTAACTCCCTGCAACCTCAAACATCCTTCCATTGACCCATCCTCATATTTTCCTAGCTACAGTATATCAACAGGCTGGACACGAGCAACCTTCATCAACCTAACCTTTTGTCAGGTTCGCTGTCATGACTGTCGATTTCAATTTTCTTTCTTCTTTGTTGATAGCTTCATGGCTTGTCCACAGTATGATCCCTGGCCACCTAACAAGGCTTGTTAGTGTAAAGTAACTCAGCCTTGATGACTCTTTGACGGAGATTAATATAAAGAGCTCCATACATCGTCAAACTGGCGATTCTCGCTAATGTCAAGAATAGGGTTGTTAATGATTATCACTGTTAAGAATTTGATCAATCAATCATTTATTTACTGACAATTTAGGCTAATGTTCCATTTAAAAAACAAAACTTTCACCTCATATACAGAGGAAGAAGAAAGTCAAACAAAATGAAGCGGAATGGTGAAGTGGACAGATTGGTGGAAATGGAATGCAGGAAGATTCCCAAGGCTGGCAAAGTTGGCAGGACAAAATGTATGCATCCCCAGGACATCTGTTTCTTCGCAGTGTGCGTTTTCAACGGCTGGACTTACTGTCAACTAGTGGTGACCCCAAATAGTCGACGATTTTATTGAAGGAGTCTGTTTTCGATGGCCGATCTCAGTCAAATAGTCGCAAAATATGGTTATGAAATGAGGATGATATAATTCTGGCTATATGGGGGTGCTGAACATCTGATTTTAGTATTGCTTGATTTCTTCAATAAATCATTAAATATTGCCTATTTTGATATAAATATCAGCCTATTAATATAATATTTTTCATGAAAAATGGAAAGTAACGTGTGCATTTAATCAATAGCCTTAGTGTGCGTGAATAAATCACCATAGTAAACTACAGTCGCACCATCCAATTAAGCTGCCACAGGGCCATCGGAGCAGCAAGTGGCGGTGTTTTGGCTTTTTAGCAACTTAATAGATCACAATGTCCACACAAAAAACAACGTCAAAAGTGTGATAGAATTTTTAAATAAGATGACCCCAAAAAGGTGAAATGCAAGTTGTGTTAACAGCTTCTGTCGTACCACACGACAACAACCAACATGGCTTACCAATTAAAACAGATAACTAGGTAGGCTAATACAGTAAGATATAGTAAAATAGAGAAAGACGATTGAGCTTAAAAAAAGGCAGTTTCGCGATCTCATGTCACAATTTTTTATGTAATATCATGATGTATATGGGCTTATAGGATACATCCGCAGTATCAGTCTGATGACAGCGCACCAAGCACGTCATCAATGGCCCTGAGATGAACTCAGAAGAAACTTGACCCGAGACCACCACTTTCCGAAAAGAGGAAAAAAATAAATTACAGACAAAACTGCCAAGTTCGTGGCGCGTGACATGAAGCCAGTGCACATTATTGAAAACGAAGGATTTAAACAGTTAATGCGCGCACTTGAGCGAGGCTACACCGTCCCGAAAAGAGACAGTGATGCATGCACGCAAAATACACATCCACAAGGGCAGAGATTTACAAATGAATACAGAAATGTGAAGTAGTCAGCAGCTTTACTACAGATATGTGGACCTCGCTGCAAATGGAGGCAAATCTGACAGTCACAGCACACTTCATCACTGAAGACTGGCGATTGGAAAGTTTAGTGTTAGAAACGAAAAAATTGAGGAAAGTCACACAGATGATCATATTTCACAAACACTGACGGAGATCACTTCTGATTGGGACATTCCAGGTATTAAGATAGTATCTGTTGTCCATGACAATGCAGCGAATATGGTTGCATGAACCAATCAGCTGGCCCAGATCCCGTCATGGGGAAACATGAAGGGAGTCCGTTGCGCGGGCCACACGCTACAACTGTGCATTAACATTGTGCTACTGCAGGATCCTGTGTGTCGTGCATTAACATTGCGCTACAGCAGGATCCTGTGTGTCGCACTATTGCTGCTGCAAGGCGCATCGTTTCACACAAAAGCACAAAGGCCACCACAGCACTTGCTGAAAAACAGAAAGAACAGAATGTGGCTGAGCATAAACTGGTACAAGAAGTTGCGCCTCTGTGGATTTCGGTCCATTTGATGTGTGAACCCTGAAAGAGCAAAAGGGGCCAGTTTCAGCTGTGCTGACGGACACACGTGTCAGCAAATGGTCCAACCGAGATCTGGAGCTCACCACATCCCAGTGGAGCAGAGGACATAGCTAATGTTAACGACGATAGCAAAGTCATTAAAGCCCTTAAAACTACACTGACCGAGGAGATTAACAAACGATGGGGGCGGAAAGAGCACGGCCTGGAGAAAAGCATTCATATCAATGCTGCTGTTCTTGACCCACGCTTCAAGATGATTTCTTTTTTCACTGATGAGCAAAGGGATGAGGCTTATTCAGCAGTGGCGGAACTAGTTGAGAGTCTAGCTGACAGGCATTTCCAGGAGCAAAGGGACTTGGTGGAGGTTGAGCCCGCAACCCCTCCAAAACAGACACAGTGATATCAATGCTGCTGTCCAGTTATGAAGAGGAGGAACAGCCGGATGACGAGACAAGTGAGATGAAGGCTTATTTAAAAGACTTCCACAGCATCCCCAGGATCTTTTCCAATGCTGGTTTTATTGCAAACAAAGCAAGGACCAACGTGAACAAGTTGGTTTTCCTTGCACATAACTTAAAAAGAATCAGACGGCCACATGTGCAGTGAAAGACTGTTTTTTTTATAATCAGGTAAGCTAAAATGATTTTAAAACCTTTTAGTCGGATCTAATTAGATTTTTGGACATTGTGAACTTGTTTAGCCTTAAATTGAATTGGCTGCCCACTGCAGTGCGTCTCTGCAGTGTTTAAAAAAATGATTTGATATGCACATTCTGAAGACCTGCTTACTTGAGTCTGACTTTTATTTACTGTAGTAATTTGCTTTTGTATTCGTTATTGTATTTTTTTATTTAGACAAGCTTATTCTAATTCTATATTTTCAACGGAGCGGCCACAGGCAATTATGCCAATTTAATTTGATTTGCTGACTTTGTGAAATTGTTAAGCAAAAGACTAGACTTATCTCCAGTGCTAAAATAATTATCAAAAGGCATGCGTTAGCCTCTTTGTTATTTAAACCTATTTTGTTATAGGTATTTTTTACATGCACTTTGTTTGATGTTCGATATGCTGAGTTGCCGACACTTGATAGTGGCCTCGTTTCAGTTTTGTCTTATTATCAAGTTTCATGTGTGCGGGAGCAGCAATTTTACACACCACGGCATTATTTCATTATCATATTTTATCTAATATTAAAATAAATACTGGGCATCATAATTCTGTTTTGTGGTGTTGTCAAAATTGTGTTTTCTATGTCAAAAGTTGTTTTTCAATATATAGATTAATTGGTCATTAACGTGGCTGACGATCAATTAAGGAAATTGCTTAAAATGTGCCTCCCTAGTCAAGGAGAGGGATGTCAAAGAGTTTTTAAAATTAAAATCTCAAAAAAAGAAGTGAGATGCTGTACTTGGTTTATGCCCTTCCCCTTCATTTCCAATCCAAATCCCCCACTGAGCATATGAGATTTTAGCAGCAGTGGGGATCTCACTGCCAGATAATCTAAAGTTAGCCATTCAACTAACTGACTGGTTTAAATATATAAAGATGTCAAAAACAGACATAGTGGACAGCTCTTATATTGTATATACCAAAAATATATGGAACCCCTGTACAACCCAGGTTATGGATGATAACCAATTCAGTTTTCCACAGCAAATTTGACAGATGAAAACACATTTCTCTTTGTTAAGTCATGGACATTTCGTGTTTTGCTCTTGTGACTCTTTATATAGGATACATTTAGTTGAACAAACTAGCATCTCTACTGTCAACCCGTACATTACCTCGTGATAATTGAGGACTTGTTTCATGTTTCCCTAGACATCCCTAGATAATAGCTAGTGACATACCTGCTTGAGCTGCCTAATGAGGCTGCTGTTCTCCAGATGGGCCTTGAAAGCCTGGATGGTGGCAGCACCGTCTGAGAATCGTCTGACAGGCGAGAAGCGCTCCATGGGGAGGTGAAGGGTGTTACAGTCCTTATAGCTGGATCTGGGGAGGGGACCACAGGGAGGAGACACACACGTGTACACAAATCCACACACACACACGTGCAAAGAACACAAAAGTGGCAGACACATTGACACACATATTCAGTCATACAGACATAGAGAGACACAGAAGCAGACATTTGCATGAGCCTTTCACACCCATACAGAATCCCATCAAGTGAATCAAAATTGGCAGAAGGTGACACACTGTGTGTAAAATATTAGGACTACGTGCTCTTTCCATGAAATTCACTTACTAAGTGAACCAAGGTAAAAGCTATCCTTGAATGATTTCACCCATTATATCCACATTTGTAATGACGGGAGATGTAGATGAAGGGGAGGAAACAGGTTAAGGAAGGAATTCTAAGCATTGAGAGAAGGACTGTGCAAAATAGGGTGTAACTCATTGTTAGGAAGGTGGTCCTAATATTTTGTACATTGCACAGTGTGACTATCCATATCGTCATAATCACCTTTAAACCCGAGAAACGGTCTTGGAAGTCAATGCACTTCATCAAGTTATGATACAGCCCAGTAGACAATATATTTTTAGATAATAAATGTCACAAGTGATCATCAGTCAAATACATACCTTTGATAATGGAAGTTCCTCTAAGGTAACCTATAAGGGCCATACCACTGACAATTTCCAACATATGACATTACTTTTTTCAACTTAACAAAATGATAAAAGAAGACTGATAGAAGCGTACCTCTGTCCTGTATGTACTACAATATACATATATGGTAATGCTTTTGAGATTATGCTAAGCTAGCTTTTACTGCATGCATCATAGAAAACAAAAACACAGGACAGAGGTGAAACTGTAATGAAGCTTTTCATCACAAAATGGTAAATTGATCAGAGCTGGCTTGACGAAACATCAGTGTACACCTTAATGAAAAGACGTACTACTTCCAGTACTATAACAAAGCCTTACACAACCAATGTGCCTCAACAGAACATGTTGTCTCTAACATCAGACTGCAATAATCCACTAATTCACCCATTTCAAGACCCATTTAGAAGAAGCATGAAAATAAGTTCTGCCTACCACTGCATCTCACTACAGAGACTAACAGTGAAGATCTCAAAAGACTTCCTACGCTGAGTTAGGGGTAGATGATTCTCATGGTGGCCAAAGGCTATAATTGAATGGACAGCGCCATATAGAATCATCTGTGGTAGCTTTATGCTCACACTTGAAACCAAAATAGAAGAAATTTGATTTGTATTGTAAAGAAAATACACTATGCCATGATTTCATTTCATGGCGTTGCCCATAGAGTAACAGCCTGCTGAATCTTGGGAGGGATGTCACATACCTCCTCCTTCCAGTTTTGTGGGGAAGAAACATGTCTGTAACCGGTAATGGGGAGATCTGTCTGTCAAGAGCCACCCCCTCCACCCTCCACCAACACCACTATCAACAAACACAACCTTAAGTATTCTTTCTCTACGTGTGTGTGTGTGGGGGGCCCAAAGGTGCACAGCCTCAGCCTGGTGAGTGCACATAATCAGCAATGTCTGTCTGCTGTGTGCGTGTGTGTGAGAGAGAGAGTTAAGCTTGGCTATGCCCCCTCGTGTGAGTATATGTGTGTGTGAGTATATGCGTGTGTGTGTGTGCGTGCATATACAGCTCAGAGC